>PVIA01000895.1:0-56761 GCA_004024845.1 Tonatia bakeri
TTTTTTTTTTTTTTTTTGAGATGGAAAGGGAGGGAGGAAGAGAGAAACATCAATGTGTGAGAGAAACTTCACTCATTTGCCTCTTGCACTTGCCCCACCCGGGTGCTGGGCCGGAAACCCAGGCATGTTCTCTGACCAGGAATCAAACAGGCTACCTTTTGCTCATGGTCAGTGCTGTTTGGGGTTTCCTATGACATTAAACTTAGACCTACCCAATGAATGAGCAATTTTAATCTTACATATTTACCCAAGAGAAATGAAAAGACAGGTCCACAGAAAGAGCCTTATTCATAATACATATAGCAGTCAACCCAAATGTCCATCAGCAGGACAATGGATAAATTGTGACATGTCCATACAATGGAATACTACTCACAAAATAACAGCTGGTACATATGCAAAGTGGATGACCAGAAAAATATCTATGAAAAGAGACCAGACAGAAAAGGCTACATACCACCTGATTCCATTTATATGAGATCCAAGAACAGACAAAACTAATCTATTGTGATAGAAGTCAAAAAATGGTTGTTTTGTTAGGGGAGGACATGGGAAAGGATGAACAGGGGTAGAAAGGAACTTTCTGGAATAATGCAAACATTCTTAGGTGGTAGTTACGAGTTTCCACAATTGTCAAAACTCATCAAATGAGCACTTTGGATCTATGATGATATATGCTCAGCATACCTCAACTGAGCATGCATGTGCATGCTCACTCACACACATACACACATGGCCAGATGACTCCAACTCCTGCCCTCACAAAATTTGCAGCTGGGTTGAGGACAAAAGGTAAGGTCCCATTTGGATTATTAGAGAAATTAAATTATATTTATAAAGTATTTGTGGAGTCTAGTTCACTCACACAGCACAGTGCATGGCACACAAAATGTTCCCAGTGCAACGAGTAACCTGCATGATCTGGACAAAACCTTTAATGCATAAAGAACCCCTTTGGCCTCCCCTTCCCACTACGTCTCGTGGTTGACTGAAAAGGAGTTGTCAGTGGCTATGAAGGGGCCATTTTCCTTTGGCAAAAGAGCCCTAGGTTATTACATTCTTCCTTCTTTGACTTGTTCACCTGCACTGTTTATTGTTTTGTCTTATGGATGGCTGCTGCTCAAGGCTGGCCCTTGTCCTCTGTGTGCTCCTGGTGGGGCTCAGGCCTCATTCAGTGTGGTAATGTGTTCACTGCTGATCTTTGAGTGGTCACAATATGACTATAAAACAGCAACCCTCCCCAATGCCCATGTGTGACATCCAGGGACCAGAAAGCAAAAGTCTGAATCCTTTTGTCCCTCTCAATTTTATTTTTAAGTTAGCTTTCCGTGTTTGTCACCTAGGGCCCTCCTACTTTTTAATTTGTGATGTCCCAACTGATAGTGATATTTGCCAAACTTAAAAACCACTGGACAGAAACCATTCCTGGGTCCCTGGGTCAGCGGGTGAAGGGAGATGCCCTGACACAGTTCAAAGAGATGCTGTGGGCAAGGAGGGAGCAACAAGGCCAGTCCTGTGTTTGGGGCATTGATTCCATTTCCAAACCATTCCACCTCGTGTCCTCTTTTCACTCACAAATGGAATATTGTTCTCTTTCTCTCTGCCAGCAAACCCAGAGGGGAGGCAAGGGAGAGCTTAAGAAACAGAGTAGGGAAAAGGGTGCATAAAATGGCTCATTTATGAGTCAAAGGCATGAGAGAGACCTGTGTGGGCCCTTGTCCCTCCTCATCAAGGGCAGGTGGAGAAGGTTTGCAAGGGAAGAGCTAACACTCAGAGGTCCCGTTCTAACCTTCTGCTGTGTGCTCCCTGTTCAGAGAAAACACCTAATTCATGGGATTAAAGGTAGAAAATAACCTAATTGATAATCACCTGGAAACACCATTTGTTCAGGTGCTATTGCCACCCCACCCTAATTCTTTAAAACAAATGGGGCCTTCACACCTGCAAATGAAATACTCTTCTCACCTTCCATAGTCCAGTCTTTTAGAAATGGAATCCTTCAAGCTTCCAACTTCCAAAATGTCCACACCTGATCCATGTTTCAGGATTCCATATCAAGTATCAACTTATTCAAGTGTACGTTGCCCACTCCTCTGTCTCCACTCCTTGGAAGCTCCCCCGTTTTGTACTATCATTGTATCTGTGCCCTACTGTCTTCCAGCACTTAGAATCTTCAACCCTATCCATCTCCTTTTCTCCCTACAATTGCAGCATATGGTTGCCTCTCATGTGCTCCAAACTGGGTGGGTACCTGACCCACAACCCAGGCATGCACCCTGTCTGGGAATCGAACCAGCAACACTTTGGTTTGCAAACTGGCACTCAATCTACTGAGCCACACCAGCCAGGACTAAATTAGAGCTTTAATACATCCTCTTAATGAGCAGGTTCTACTGGCAATGAGAGAGTCAAGGCAAGTCTCAGAGGGCTGGAGCAGGGAAGGGCCGGGAGGAGGAAAAGAGTCATGTGCAACTCAGTTACCTTATGGGACTCTTCCCGTGGCTCCCTCTCAGCTATGCTCACAGGAAATGCTCCCCAGTCTATATGAACTGTGTTTGCATCAAACACAAACCAAGAGTCAAACTAGCCAAACAACAAATTGAAGAACTGGAACCAACAGACTCAGGTTGAACCAGTATAAGAAAAAGTCACTGGGAGGTTCTACTTATTAAGTCAGATTCCTTAAAATATAAGAAGTTGTATTTCCAAATCAGTATCCTCAGGACTGAAAAGGCCCTAAGGGAAGTTTACATTGTCTTTCTGGTATACTGTGTCCCGTGCAAGGCCTGGGAGGGACTCGCCCTTCTAACCTCAAGAAGCACAGATTGGTGGTACACAGTGGAAGATGTCTTTTCAATTATTCAGCCAAGTCTGCATGCCATGGTGTGCCCAGCGTGTTGCCCTTGATGGCTCAGAGACAGTGTCTGCCCCACCATGAGTACACGTCGCTCTTGGAAGAGACAGATGCTAAGCAAATACTAATCTATAATTTGATTATAAACTTCATAAATGCTGCATAAATGGTTCATAATTGCATGAAGAAAAAGTGTGAGTACTAAGAGAGCATATAACAGACCCAGCCAGGAGGCTGGAGATATTCTTTCACAGGAAGTAAAGGAAATAAAGGAATAATTTAAACCAGGTTGTGGAAGGAAACTTTCAGATGGAGAGAAGTGTAGGCTGCAGGTTCTGAGGCAATAAGTGGGGTATTTGAGCAAATGAGAGGATGTCAAAGTGGCTGACATGCCTACCACAAGGGGATACACGGAGGGAGAAAAGATGAGTGTTGAGAGGACAGTGGGACTGCCTTGATGGAGAGCTCTGTAAGTCAATACTAAAGAAGTTGGATTTTATCCTAAGAGCAGGGAAGAGCCACCGATGGCCTTACACTGAGCTTATAAAAGTAACCGCTTGCAGAATGAAGAAGGGACTGGGGAGGACATCAAGATTGAGTGCTGGGAGACGAGTTGGAGTATATGGAGGAAGATCAGCATGAACAGTGAGTGTGGCTTGGACCAGGGTGTGGCATTAAAGATGGAGAGAAGCAGAGAGAACCGCCTGGACCAGCTAATGTACAGGATCTGGGAGAGAAGGGAGACACAGAGTCAGTGCTGGGTGCATAAGTGGAAAAGACGCCACGAAGTAGGACCAATGCCTGAGAGAAAGACTACCTTCTGCAGCCATGAGGCGGAATGGCATGGGTGTGAAAACCTCACACAGTGCCTAGGTGTGCCCTTACAGCACAGCCAGGAGCTAGTGCCCTTGGGATGCACACCAAAGGCACCAGAGACCAAGCAGCTCTGGCTGATATGTGCCAGACAAGTGGTCATTTTTCTTCCTTCCTTCCTTCCTTCTTTCCCTGGCTCATGCTGTTTGACAACAGGAACAAACAGAACACTGTGATATGATTTTTTTTTTTGAATTTCCAATAGCCCTTTTTTTTTTTTTTTTATAAAATCTTCAACAATAACTGGTCTTTGTCTGGCACAGGCTGTTCTCTGGACTAGGAAACTCTTATCTTCTACACTGAGATGAAAAGATAAGGGTTGCTTCCGTCTATAGATAGAGCATTAGGCTACAAGTTTCCTTTCTGCTTTTCCATTCAGCTACTAAAAGTGTCTGGGATCTGCCTGGGTATCTTAATCCCTTTTCACCTACCTGTGTTTGATACCTAACACAGCATAGAGGAGACACCCCAATGTCTTCTGCTCTCATTGCTTTAAAAGGAAAAGGCAGGGACTCAAAATTAGAAAGTAGCAGATCAAATTCTCATCCTAAGGAGGAAATCTTCCTGCTACACCAAGTCTGAGCAAGGCAAGACTAAAACAGGGAAGAGGATGGGGAGGGCATGGATGGGTTGAAATTGTAAATTAGGGTGATCACAGTAGGACTCTTTGAGAAGTAAACATATGAGGAGTGGAGGAAAAGCATGGCTTATGGATGTCTAAGTTGGTGGGGGCTCAGGGGGTTTGAGAAATCATTCCAGGCAGAGGGATCAGCAAGTACAAAAAGGCCCATAGGGTACTGGCCTTGGTGAGTTAAGGAACCATAAGGTCAGTGTGGCTGGAATGGAGGGGTTGGTGGAGAAAATAGCAGGAGTGAGGTTGGGAGATGGAGGAGGGGCACAGGATGGACTGCGCAGGGCCTTATAGGCCATTCTAGGGACCTGAGCATTTAGTCTGAATGAGATGGCACATTGTCAGCAAGGAATGATATGATTTTACTGTTTTTGGACAATCACTCTGTGAGCAATGTCTGTAAAGGAGCAAAGGTAGAGGCAGAAGAGCACGTAGGAATCTACTACTGTCATTGGGCAGGAGCTGATGGTAAACTGGGCCAGGAAATGTAAGTGGAGATGGTGAGACAGGGCTGGATTCTGGGTACGTTTGGAAGGTGGAGCCAAAGGATTTACTGTGAAAACAGAAATGGGATGTATATGAAAGAAAAGGGTCAAGGGTGACTTCAAGACCTTTGAACTGAGCAAATGGCCAAATAAAGTGGGGACAGAGATTGTGGGAGATTGGAGATGAAGGAATTAGAACTTTATCTGGGGAGATATTGTTTTACAATGCTGACCAAACATCATGAAATAGATGTTGAGTAAACACTTACATATATAAGCCTGGTGTGCTGGAAGGGCTCACGCTATGAATCCAAACTTAGGATTAAGTCCTGAGACCATATGAGAGCACTTGCGCAGTGAGTATAGGTAAGAAGGCAATAGGTGTGAGGACTGAGTCCTGACCTCTGACTTTAAGATGTGGGGAAATGAGAAGTGAAAGTATGCTGTGTTTTTTGTATGTTTTTAAATTATGTTCCCCTACTCCTCACATTCAGAGCTCCTTGAGGGTAAATCTGGTAGGATCCTTCTGCCCCAAGCCAACAACCTCTGTGACTGGCAGCTCCTTAGCTACCGTTTCCCAGAAAGTCACCTTAGACTTGGCTACCAAAACTTAACTGTTGAGCTTATGGGCCCATTATTCCAAGTCCACCTTCTGTCTTTGCTTTTGAAGGAAATAGTATTAGAAATGGAGAAAAACATTATTTGATCCCTTCCACAGTATTTCTCGGGTGAAGCCATTCTAGAACATTCAACTACAAGATGCATATGTATTTGAACACCAAGACATGAAAGTTATCTTATTCTGTGAATGAAGACACCATTCACTGTCATTCAAAAATATGGAAACACAGGACTTATGGATGGCCAATAGACACATGAAAAGATGCTCAACACCACTAGTCATCAGAGAAATGGAAATTAAAACCATAATGAGATATCACCTCAAACCTGTCAGAATGGCTGTCATCAATAATCAAAAAACAAGTGTTAGCAAGGGCGTGGAGAAAAGGGAACACTCCTATAGTATTGGTGGGAAACCAGACTGGTGCAGCCACTGTGGAAAATAGTATGGAATTTCCCCTAAAAATAAAAATGGAACTGCTGTATGACCCAGCAATTTTACTTCTGGGTATATCCAGAGAAATACAAAACACTAATTCAAAGAATACATGCACCCCTATTTATGTTTATTGCAGCATTATTTACAATAGCCAAGCTATGAAAGCAACCTAAGTGTCTATCAACAGATGAATTGTATAAAAAAGCTGTGGTACATATGTACAGTGGAATATACTTGGCCATAAATTTTTATTTTTTTACCATTGGTGACAACATGCATGGAACTAGAGGGTATTATGTTAAGTGAAATAAGTCAGTGAAAGAAAGACAAATACCATATTACTTCACTTATATGTGGAACCTAAAGAACAATATAAATAAACTAGCAAAACAGAAACAGACTCATAGATACAGAGAACAGACTGATGGTTTTCAGAGGGGAGGGGGAATGGGGGAGTGGGTGAAAAGGTGAAGGGATTGAGAAGTACAAATTGGTAGTTACAAAACAGTCATGGGAATGTAAAGTGCAGCATAAGGACTATAGTCAACAATATTGGAATAACTCTGTATGGTACCAGGTGGGTACTGGAGACATCAAGGGGAACATGTTAAGTAGATGATTATCTAACCACTATGCCGTACACCTAAAACTAATACAAAATAATATAGAATGTAAACTATAATTTTAAAAATTTAATTAAAGGCTTTTTTAATGAAAATAATAAAATGATGGAAACAGGATCAATGTCCTTGGCTGGAGTCTTTGTGGAATATTTGAAGACTGTGAGCCCTGAACCCAACCCATTCAGAAATTCTCTCATTTCAAAGAAGGTCTTTTAAAGCTTATTTTTCCATGTGTGTTTTATGCCTGACTCCTCAGGTTTTAACATTATAAAAAATTTTTTTAAATAAAAGTATATTAAAACTTTAAGCTACTTTTTGATCTCCCTCTCCTCCCACTACACACTGGAGGAGAGGGAAGTGGGAAGAGAATGGTAGTCTTATTTATTTTTGAAGTATGAATAGTAAAAGTGTTAGCTCATTGATGACCAAACACTATTATCTGGAAAGAAATCATAGGGAATGTAGTTTTTTTTAAAGGAAATTTTATACCATGGGTTAAGTGCTTCCTAATTTTCTTTTTCACAAACCTAAGCTTTGTGTTATTACCTTATTATACCTCTGAGAATTCCTCAAATGTCTAAACAAAGGAGTAGAAACCACAAAACTACAAAAGGCTCCCAATCCTTTTTCTGTGTCAGAATACAGTGCCAGTCCAGGCTCCATTGCATGACTTGCTGTCTTCAAGTTGCAGAAAGAACACAGTCATGTTCTTAAGATGCCCTTATACTCATCAGGCAACTCCAACTGCACTTTAAGCAACTTAGCAAATAAATGTGATGCAGACACCTGACTCAACTTCAGATTGATATTTACTTTGAAAATGTGAATCTTTGTTAAAGAAAGGGGAAAAAAAGAATTGCAAGTTTTCAACACTTCTCTGGTATTCAAAGTCTCAAACATACCCCATGTTCATAGATGCCCAAAGGCCGTGTGCACCAGGCCTTGGTATGAACAAGTCAGCACAAGCGACTTCAGTCTCATTCATCAGGGAAGCAGATGTAGAAGCAATGTCCTTAGGAAACACAGACCAGGCTGTGAAGACTCACTCCATCACTTTTACTACCCATTTGTCTGAGGACAAGTACCTTACCTCTTTAAGGTTTAGCTTCCTCATCTAAAATATATATATAATAAATACCTTTCTAGTCAGATTATTGTGAGTACTAACTGAGATAACTTAGGTAAACACCTATAACAGTGCTGGTGCTCAACAGATGTGATATCTCCCCCTCCTCATTCCCAATTAGTGATGCAGAGAAATAGACTCAACTAGTTACTGGAGAAAGGAGATATTTTGGGTATTTTTTGGAATAAACATCATCTACTAGAGGGAAAGCACAAAATTCTTTTTCAAATGTTTATGTGTTATAATTTGCATCATCTTTTCTTAAAGCAAAGAAACCATGGGCATTACCAAGTGTATTGACATAGCTTTGTGATCAATGCTCCAGGGAAAGTAGGAGTCTCTTCCCTTTTTTAAACTTGTATCAGATGAAAAACACTCCAAATTCAAATATTAGAATCAATTTTGGAAACTTCCACCAGTTATGCTCACAATTGAGCTAAGCCAAATGAAATCCTAATCTCAGAATTTCATTTCTAAAGTTGTATTTCCATTCACATAAATTCTTTTCCTCTGTGTATGGCTCAGGAAAAGCCAAGTTCTTATGATCCTGTTTGCTTATTTGCATGTCTTCTAGAGAAATGGAGGTTTGTGTTTGTTTTTTTTTTTTCATATTTCTTGGATCACGACCAATAGCGCTTGATGTGCTCTGGGCCCTTCTTTCCATGTAATTCTGTGGGCAGTCTTTAATTTACATTTCCCAGATATTTTCAGTAACTTTATCAAACTGACTCCTAACCCTTAATGACTTGCACAGACAACTTGGTGACCCAAATCCAACGTGCCTAGAATTCATGGTCTGGATTGAGACCTCGCAAACTAAGCAAAACCAGGACTTGACTTCTCTTGGCTGAAAAACCGGAGAAGAGGATGTGAGTTGAACTGTTTAGCAGATGACAATCTTCCCTGCAGTCAGCAGTGAACCAACCACCCCTGGTCGTCTGAAGTTTAACTGGGGTGCATCCATTGGGATAATATGTGTATATGCAACTAAGGTGGTATTAATTTCCCTGTCTCAAGGCTTCACTTGTATAAGATTCTTGAGGAATGAGGAATTCTAAGTTTAATTTCACAACCAACTGAAGCTTATACCCTTAAGTGCTAAAACTTTCTATGTCAAATTAAAATGTTTATAAAAATTTCTGTC
The DNA here is from genome assembly GCA_004024845.1 of Tonatia bakeri. NCBI lineage: Eukaryota > Metazoa > Chordata > Mammalia > Chiroptera > Phyllostomidae > Tonatia > Tonatia bakeri. Next base: position 8,797 of record PVIA01000895.1, read on the forward strand.
TACTTCCCTGGCTTTTAAAATATATTATAGTAAGTATCATTTCACCTTGTCTTAATGATTCAAGTTCATAACTACTGTCAGTTATTAACTGATATATATATCAGACCTCCACATCTTTTGTGCTGAAGAGAAAATTTTGCTCACTCTTACTCACAAAGGTTCCAGATAACTGTTTGCTTTTTAACTACTTGTCACTTTTTTTGGGGGGGGTCTTAAACTTTCAGGTTTTAGTTATAGTCATTGTCCTATCTTCACCATTCTAACTACCCATTGTGGGTGGGTAGTCAAAAACCAATATTGCCAGAATCGTGCCTCAGGAATGAGCAAAGAGGCTCTGAGTGGAAACTGTTGGGAGTCTCCTTAACAGTATACATGTAACCTTTAATGCACAGCTATCTTGGGCTTTTTAAAAAATGCTTTCTAATTTGCTAGTTGTGTAATGTGAGAGTTAAGGCTGGAGTCCTGGTCTGAATGATGTGCTTCTGACCAGAACATTTCCTTATAAAAGAACATGAAGCATTTAGTCCTCATCACCTTCAGACAGCTTCCTGACAAGTCCTGCTCTCCTGCATTTATTGACAGAAATAGAGCAGTGAAGCGATTTATGCGAGGGCAGCAACAGTAGGTGCAGAACCAGAGATAGAAATTGCATCTTTTACCACTTTTGATCAATTCAATAAGCCAGCTCATAATAATTTTGAGTATTTTCTTATAGATTAAATGCTATGGACAGAGTGGTACCTATTCATGACAATACTATATTTAGTGATTTTCTAAGTGATTAGTTTTCATGAGTGGAAGGGCTGAGGGAGGCCTTACCAAAGAGAAAAGAGCTTTATCAACCAAGTTAATGGACTTGATGTCTCACGGTGTCTATCTCTGAGACCTGGGACTTTGGGATCTGAACCTGACTTAGACTTCCTAAAAATGAAAGTTACTGCCAATCATGTGGTCCCTTGAGAATATGTAATAAAGTGAAAGGAATGAGGTGTTTCTTGTATGGTGTCTATAATTCTACTTGATACACAGAAGACATTAGTTGACTTGATTCTACACTCAAATCAATGACCATTTAGCCTAAATCTTTAGAATGCACAGTGTTTTTTTTTTTAAATTAAAAGTATGTATGACTAACAGATTGATCAGGCTGCATTAAAAAAAAAAGATGCAAGCACTGACCTCACAAGTTACAGGTAGGAAAATACACTCAATGCATTATGAGCCCAGAAGTTCCCATCTTACCCCTCCATGTGGGAGTGTGAGAGCGATGAGGTGTGGGTGGGAGGGGACACCAGGTTACAGGAGTGGGAGGATGTTCAAAGGGAGGTAACTACTGACCACCTGGCTAGAGAACACTGCTTGGATAAGAGGATGTCATTATCTAGGAACTGATCCTAAACTGTAGCACTGGATAGAGACCTGAACTCCTTGTTGTCCACAAAAAATCAGGTAGTGCCCAGTGAACTGTTAGCTTCATTCCATGCAATTACTTACCCTTTACACGAAATTTTGCTCAAGTTCCTTACAATTTTTGAAATATAGACCTACCAACTTGTATATGGCAAACGAAGAAAAAAAAGTAAGTTTTATTTTCATGTCTTTGATCATTCAGAGAAATCTTCTGAAAATTAATGTAGCAGAGGGAGACAGGAAAATGTGAGCTATGGAGCAGCAGAGTTGAAACTAAGACATTACTTTCATCTGTCGAATTCAGGTGTTCTGGAATTTATCTGGCTTTAGTAGTTTTTAATGGGTTGGTTTTTATTTTGAATACAAATGCCACCACCCCATGTCCCCAAACACTCACACATGCATGCAGAAACAGGCGTATACACATCAGGTTATGTAATAATGCCAACAGACAAGGAAGTCAAGATTAAGGGCAAGGGGAACAGCGAGGATTACAAACTCAGCATTTCCTTCCAGCGTCGCCAAGCTCTGTGCAGATAGCATCACTAATCCTCAGTGGCGCTCCGGCACAGACAGGGAGGTAGGCCAGTCGGTGGTTAAGGCTGGAAACCGAACCCCGGCTCCTGACGCACGGGCCATTGTCCTCTGCACTCCACCGCGCCACCTTCCTGCCAGGTGTCTGGTAAACAGGTTCACTGATCTGCGATCACGATGCCTTCTGTCTACGTGCAAAGTGACAGGTGGAATGTAGCCTGTTTTCACTCACTGCAAATATTTAAGCACAAGTCAGTTTAGTCCGAGTTCAAACGCTGCCTTTCACGGAAAAAAGCGTCCAGTGCGCAAAAGCACGGACGGCAGGGCACCCGAGTCAGATCTGCGCTGCGGCGCCAGTGGGGCTGGAGCGGGAAGCCGCGGCCTCTGGGGACACTTAACGACAATAACCGGGACCCAGCAGCCAGCGAAAGAAAACCAAGCAGCATTATTTTTTTCAAATGCCACTGGCACATTCCTTTTAAAAAGGGAAAGAAAACGGAAAGGAAAAAAAGGTCCTGAGAAGTGACTGGCGCCCGAACTGCGGGGCCGCAGGCCTACAAGTGTCCCTCGGCGGCCGGTCCCGCGCGTTCCCTTTCCGTCAGGGGTGACGGGGAGACGACTCCGGCTTAATGGCGGCCGTTTTTCGCACCACAGCCGCTCCCAGCAGCTCGCGGGCACGGTTTCCTCGCCCCCGCGCGGGCGCGAGTCGGACTACGCCGCCCCCGCGTCCCGGCAGAGGTATTTTAGAGGCGCTCAATCTGCAAACAGACGGTCAGCGCCCTGTGATCCGCGTGAGAGGCGCGACATCCGCAGCACAGCCGCAGGCCCGTGGGCGCCTGGAGGCCTCCGTTGTACTCCACGGCGTTCCAGGGCTCCCGCCCACACCTGAGGCTCCTGCAGTCTTCTACCCTGGTGCAACTTGTCTGAAACCCAGAGGCCAAGATGAAACCCTGGAGAATCACGGAGGGAAACCCAATCTGGTCTAGTGGTCAGGTCAAACTTTGAGAGATAGCTGCATTCATCCTGGTTTACTATTAGTTCTCCCTTTACGTATTGTGTGCCGCAAAGAAGTTTCACCCAATTTAATTAGATAACAACACCTTCCTCTAAAGTCATCTCATCTGAAACTGAGCAGGAGCACACTGGTGAGCCCTGGTCTACCTTGGCCTAGATAGCGCTTCTCCCGGTTCAAGGATTCCTAATTCCAGAACACTTCCAGGTTTATGCCCTCAGCAGCTTCAGCATCACCTTTATTTTGCTCCGGGGAAAGGGAGCTTGAGCTCTTAGGAAACACAGGAGGTCATTTTCCCTCTCGGCATCACTCACTCTGCTGGCTAAAGAGATCACCACTAATTGTCTTGTAATACCTGGACTTCCTAACCTGTGTGGTGAGCTCAGGGAAGGGCACAGCTGGTGGGCTTGAGTGAGGTCCCAGACTCTGCAGCACCTAAGGAACACAGAGCAACTCCACCTACTTGGCAACTACTACATGCATTTATTCTTATTTACGTCTCAAAACAAGTGATTTATGATGGTAAAACAAGGTTCTGCAGCTTCAGAAAATTGCCCACACTGCCCAGTTAGTAGGTGTCAGGTCTAACTCCACGATCATAACACGTTTCAGTCTTGGAAGAGAAAGAGGAGGTTCAATACTGTGTGTGCAGAAAGTGTGTGAAGGGGCAGAAAGGACGGGGTGGTGGTGGGGTCACGGAGAGACATTTTTTGTTGTTGTTGTTTGTTGGATATGAGCTTAGAAACCCAGCTGGCAAAGGCAAGAGTCACAGTCTCACCGCCAGGTGGGGCGGGGGGGGAGGGGGGAGGGCGGGGCGTGCGCTCCGCATTAGTTTTTGCCTCTAATTTTCCTTGAAAGGAGTTCCTCAAAGGCTTGAGATTTTGACCAGCATCAGATGTGTCTCTGTTTCTACATTCCTCTGCTCTACTAGCTGAGCTATCGAAGGGAGTGCTTGTGTCTCTGTTTCTTAAATGCTCCTCAGGGAAGATCCCAGTTTTCATTCCTCACCCAACATTCAGATAAGCTAGTGAAGGGTGTGAAACCAGTTGCATTAGTCTCCTCAAAACACCAGAGACTGCGTGGCTTACACGACAGAAAGGTATTTTCTCAGTTCTGGAGGCTGAAGACCAAGATAGGAGCACCAGCATGGCTGGGTTCTGCTGAGGACTCTTCTGGCCTTGCAGACACCTTCTCACATGTCAGAGAGAGAACTCTCTTTTCTTCTTATAAAGCCACAGTCCTGTCAGATTAGGACCCCACCCTTATGACCTCATTAACCTTAATCACCTCCTAAGAACCCTATGTTCTGATACAGTTACATTGGTCTTTAAGTCTTCAACATACAGATTGGGAGTGAGGGGAATGAATATCAGTCCACAGCACAGTTCCAGATAGGCTCCAGCACCAAACTTGCAGTTGTAAGATAAGTTCTATGGATGGAATGTACGACATGACCACTGTAGCTAATCCTGCTGTGTAATATACATGAAAGTTGTTAGGAGAGTAAGTATCTCCTGAAAGTTCTTATCACAAGGGAAAACTTTTTTTCTTTTTTCTACATTTTTTTGTATCCATATGAGGTGATGGATGCGAACCAAACTTACTGTAGTTGTCATTTCACAATACATGTAAGTCAAAACATTATGCTGTGAACCTTAAACTTATACAGTGATGTACATGAATTATAGCAGTAAAACTGGGGGGAGGGAGCTGTGGTACCTTCAACAGCAGTAAACAGTAATAGTTAATGCATTGATATGAATGAGAATGAGGTAGGAGTAAAAGGAAAGAACAAAAGTGATGCCATGTCGCTGCCATAGAATGGTTTAACTCTAGAATCCCTAACTTGATAGTTATTATTTTGAAAACACCATAAAGTGAAGTTTACTGCCATCCTCAGGGTCTTGATGACATGAGACCACCTTCAAGATGGAATTGTATTCGAATGCCTCCTGACATTCAAATATTAGACTTCTTTTAAAAAAATCAAGTTAGACCCACTCTATAAAGAATTGTGTTTAAGAGAAATTCTCTCATGTAAATTGGTGCAGCCTCTATGGAAAACAGTATGGAGGTGCCTCAAAATATTCCAAATAGAGCTACTATATGACCCAGCAATCTCTCTTCCGAGTATCTACCTGAATATTTTGAAAACGCTTATTCATAAAGATATATGAACACTTATGTTCATTGCAGTATTATCCACAAAAGCCAAGACATACAAACTACCCAAGTGTCTATCCACTGATAATTGGATAAAAAAGATGTGGTACATACATACAGTAGAATACTACCTCACCATAAAAAAGATGAAACATTGCCATTTGTGACAATATGGATGGATTTTGAGAATATCATGCTAAGTGAAATAAGTCAAAAAGAACAGAACAAGAATCATATGATTTCACTGATATGTGGAATACAAAACAAAAGGCAACAAACAAGCAAAACAAGTAAAGAAACTCATAGCCACAGAGAACAATATGATGGTTACCTGAGGGGAAGCGGGGTGGGTGGAGGATGAAGAGGGTAAAAGGGGTTAAATATGTGGTGATAGGACATTAGACTTTGGGAGGTGACCACACAATGGAATATACAGATGATGCCATAGAATTGTACACTTGAAATTTATATTATTAACAAATGTCATCCCAATAAACTTAATATAAAAGGATTCTCTCATAACTAGAAGCAATTTACACAAATGTTATTAATTTATTTTATCCTCACCTGAGGACATTTTTTCATGGCTTTTACAGAGCTAGGAAGGGAGAGGGAAACATTGATGTGAGAGAGAAACATTGATTGGTTGCCTTCCATATGCACCCTGACCAGGGCCCAAGACCCTGCTCCAACCAACTGAGCAACACTGACCAGGGCTATACAAATATTTTTACAAAGCTAGAATAATTTCTTTAATAGAGCAATTTTGTTCAAGTCAAAGAGTCTGTGGAATGCTGTTTTGGTATAACTTTCATTTACAGAGGTACCTTGGTACTTGTTCCAATTAATTTGTTCCGGAACTCATGACGAGTTCTGAAACTGATGAGTACTGAACAAGCAATGAGTGATGAAGCATCTTCTCTTGGGGGGTGGCATCGTGACTCATACAAGTTCTAGCAAGTGTGACAAGTCCTGAGCAAGTGCTGAATGCTGAAAACTTTTCTCATCAAAATGGGACAAGTATAGGATTTGATGAATTCTGCAGCCATCGAGTACCAAGGTATGGCTGTATTTGAAAACCAAGTCCAGGAAGACCAGATTGATTCAAAACCTGATTATGTCTCTCCACATGTGAAAAAGAATAATCCTACTGGGAAGCCTTATCATGGTCAAGCATGTGGATGACAGAAGCAATGATTTCCTGTTTGTTCTCTAGGTACATTTCTATAGGTTTGGTTCATTGTGATCAAGAGCTAGGAACTAAGGATTGCCAAGTTCTAATAAAGTTTCTCTCTGACCTCAATGCCTAGAAAAGAAAAATGGTGCACTGAACCCTGAGTGTCAAAGTACTACAAATGACAGCTATAGAATCATATATAGACAGCTATGGCCTAAAGAATTGCCTCCCTCTGCCAGGAACTGTTCAGTCACTTACATATTATGAATTTGTTTTCCCTGTAAGTGATGGTAGGAATCAAGCCACTACTTTTTCCAGTTTAGTCTTCTTACAGACTACTATGTTTTATAGTAGACAGCATTTCTTTCCATGATCCACAGCTTCTGTTTTTATTAGGTCACTGGAAGATTTGATGGGGTAGAGAGGTGAAAGTAGGGATAATTCTGATCAATTGTGTCTGGATGGCAAACCTGGGGGTGTGATAGGTAACTGATGGTAAGAGGTTTAGGGCTTCAAAACTTCAGTACTGAAGGTACTTATTGCCCCGTGGGAGGGGAAGAAAGTTTTCAGCAGATGGATAAGGAGACAGAGAGAGAACTGGGAGCCAGATTTTTTTTTTTAATGTTTTATTTTAGAGAGAGGGGGAAGGGAGGAAGGGAGAGAAACATCAATGTGTGAGAGAAACATCAATCAGCCACCTCTTGCATGTGCTCCAACCAGGAACCAGGGCCACAAGCCAGGCGTGGGCATCTACCAAGAATCAAACCAGCAACCCCTCATTCTGTGGGACGACGCCCAACCAACTGAGCCATGTTGGTCAGGGCAGGAGCCAGATTTAATTTGCTTTATAGTTTAACTAGATTAAGTCCTGGAAAACAAAGTCACACATGACCCTGGGACATGGCCCGATTTTGGAAGAAAGGTTCTTGTGGACCATCCCAGCATGTCAGAAATAGAGGTTACTAGACTGCTATTATTGCATATGACTGAGACAACTATAGCTCAGAAATAATTAGGATACTGCATCCTTAATTATAACAATTCAACTTTTCTTTGTTCTTGAGCTGGCTATACCTCAGGTTTATACATTTATCTTTGTCTCAATAGATAGGCTATATAGGCCAAACTTACTAGAAAACTTAGGCTCTATTTCTTGACCAAGAACTACAGAGTAATTACTTTAAAAATCTTTTTATTGTGAAATATACATAACATCATAAAATTTGCACTCTAATTATTTTTAAGTTCAGTGTAGTTAAACACACATTGTTTTGCAACCATCACCACTATCCTCCAATTGAAACTCCCAAATTGAAATTCTACTCAGTAAACAACAGCTCCCCATTCTCACCTCCTCCCAGCATCTGCCAACCACTGCCCTACTCTCAGTATCTGTTTGACTATTGTGCTTATAAGTAGGGTCATCTAAGTAGGGTCACCAGTATTTGTCCTTTTGGCTTATTTCACTTAGCATGATGACTTCAAGTTTTATTCGTGATATAGCATGTGTCAGAATTTCATTCTTTTTTAAGGATAATAATACCCCATTGCATGTATATACCACATTTTGTTTATCTGTTCATCCATAGATGGAAGTAGTTACCTTTTAACCAACACACCAGTACCTACATGTAAAAATGATATTGTCTTTCAGATTAGAACATTTGGAGACTTATGAGTTACTCAGGCGTTAACCCTGAGTACCTCAGAATTTGACTGCATTTGAAGATTAAGTTAAAAGGTGGCTTTTAGGGTGGGCCCTAATCCAGTATGACTGGTGTCCTCATAAGAATAAATGTGGACACACAGAGATACCAGGGTGCAGGTGCACAGAAAAGACGATGTGAAGACACAGCAAAAAGACAACCATCAGCAAGTCAAGATGAGAGGCCTCAGGAGAAACCTACCCTACCAGCACCTTGATCTTGGACTTCCAGCCTCCAGAACCATGAAAAAATACATTTTTGTTGTTTAAACTGCCCAATCTTCTGTATTTTGTTGTGGCAGCCCTAGCAGAAGAATACAACTTGTTAAAAAAACAAAAACAAAAACAAACAAAACCATTCTGGGTGCTTTTGTGGCATTACCTCAGAATCAGTTTAAGCCCATGCACCAAAATAAGCCTCTGTGCTTTCTAGTCATAAATGATATTACTCAATTTGAACACTAGCTTTTTTCCAACATATTTGGCTTTAAATGGCTTTTAACTAAAAAAAATTTTAAATTTTTACAATTTACATTCAATATTGTTTTGTATTAATTTCAGCTTTCCCATAGTTTATGAAGTATTCGCCCAAGCACATCCAGTACCCAATTGGCACTATACATAGTTATTATAATGTTATTGACTATAGACTTTGGACACTTTAACAAAAGATAAACCCTTTCTTAAAGGATAAAATACCTTCTACTGAGAATAGTCAAAAGAATATTATGCCAACTTTGAAGGGAATTCTGAGAGGAAACTGAGCAATAGAAATAGAGTTGAAGAGTACTTTGTCCATCATGGTGACTTGCATTGGAGGATAGAACACTCATTATGTGCTGTTACATCCGCTAAAGAATCCATCGCTCTACTATATATTCCTGCCTCTTCTATCTAAATATAATGCATATGCATTTGGGACTTGCCTCACACTTGTTTTTGCTCACTCCAGCTCTTCAAAGAGGTCCATGACCTGACTTTTAAACCAAAGTTTCTGAGCCTCCCATGACCTTAATCTGCCGCTGAATTGTTTTGATGCTTTGGTCAAAAGGATCAACTTCCCGTTGGGCTCAGTTGAGAGGCAGTTCCAGGGCAGCCTTGTGTCTCTGCCCTCAGAAGGAACAAATAAAGGTGGGGTAATGATGGACACACTACATGAGATGGAGAAGAGAGAAAGTCCTAGGGTACTAGGCTTTTGTGTCTCAAGGAAGTAACTGATTTGGAATCAAAGACCTTGAGCCATTATATGCACTTAGCTTGGAGACATTTGTTGGACACTTTCCAAAAAGCTTTCGATTACATTGTCTTGTAAAGTTATTACCAGGAAAGGGGAGTTTAGAATAGGAATCATCCATCAATCATCATTATCGCATCAATGTCTGGCTTTACTGATCATCCTTTTCTATAAATATCCCATTAGAAAAATTTCAAAAATAACACAAACTAACAATCTCATTATTTTTTTTCAAAAATGAAGTCCTATTTCTCATAGGGCTAAGCTCCTTAAAGATGGGATCTGTGCCCTCATCATTTTCCCATATTCAGCACAGTGCCAGGTACCTGGTGGCCTCCTATAAATACTGAGTGAATGACTTATATATAACCTTTCACTAGGTTTTCACTTTCTGTAATACCAGTGTCCACTATCCTTTGCTCTGGTCCCTGTGTCTTTCTAATTCCCACTTGAGTTTTGCTCATTCTGTAATCCTCACATTTAAACCCAATATATTATAAAATTTTACCCATGGTCAGAATAGCTTGTAGCTTCACTGCAGCTCTGAGTTTAAACTTGGAAGATCAGTGGGGGTTATGAACAGTAAATGGATGCTATATTAGACTGGGCCTGAGTCAGTTGGACTTGGATTGATGATCCACTCTCTTCTTGCTGACCATCTTTCAGGCACGTGAAGACAGTGTCAGAGCCAAAGGAAGCCAGCCTTAGTTTTTGGAGTGAATGGCTTTAAGGTGCCAGACTTCATATGGTTGGTACAATTAGGCTAATTCAAGAGAACTTTAGTTAATAAAAAGAAATCCTAGTGCATGATGACAATTCTTTGTATCAGAAAAAGACCAATGGACTAGAACATGTGTTAAAAGACTGACCTTTATCTTCCACTGTCTTGGAGCTCCAAGTCTGGAATGGAATTGAAAGAACTCATCCATTGCTACCCTAAAACATGCCATATCCCAAATAATTGTATGTCAACAGAGACCAAAAAAGATACCACTACACAATGAAAGGGGTTTGAACTTCTTATCCTCAGAAAAATACTTTTCCCATGTCTTCCAGCAGACCACTGTGCAGACTGGTGGAAGGAGGCAGGAGTGGGGGAAAAGGGAAGGACACCAAAGCCCTGAGGAGCTTCTTATCTGTGCCTGAACTTGGCAATCAAGGCTATTTAAGAGAAGCTTTCTTTTTTGAAGACCAAGGAATGCAACATGCACAATTTACCCCTTTTCCTCAGGAGCTATTTTAGTCCTCATTAATGCCAAGAGAAAAGGTTTATAAGGGTCCTTGATATGTAAATGTCCAATTAGGAAAGTTTCAAAGCTGACACCTAAAAGATGCTCACATTTTTTTAAAAGAAGGATAAGAAAAAAAAAAGACATCATTACAATGTCAAGAAGCACTCCAATAAAATGAGCTTCTCTGTACATTCTATTCAAGTCAGTCTAAGCCTGTTGCTCTCATCTGTGAAGTCAAATGTGCACATTCTCATTGGAACAATCTTGGTGGCTTCTTATAGCCTGGGTGTCCCTGAAGGACAAGCCTGACATCAGGCTTGTGTGAAGACAGATCATTTTTGGATTAATCTTAGGGAGGAGAAGAGGGAAAGAAATAAAGGAAAATAAGACAGAAACAGGGAGAAACATACTGCTTTGGGAGACAAGGCTTGAGTCTTCTCAGGGACTGCCTAAGATGTTCACTTAATGCCTTATAGAATTGTCCATGTAAACACAAGGTAGGAAGCAGGTAGATTCATCCATCAGCTCCCATCCCATTGGTCAAAGGTCATCTTCAAGAGTCTTAACTTCCTGATACATGCATATGCTTGGGCCACACCAACACTCACCAGTATCACAGTGCCCTGGGGTAGAAAGCAAAAATGGGTGGTATCATCTATTGCTGCATAACAGTGGCTTAAAATCATAAAGAATTATTATTCCATAGTTTCTGTGAGTCAGGAATATAGCAGCAGCTGGATAATTCTAGCTCAGGGTCACTCATGGGGTTGCAGTCAAGATGTCTACCAGTCTCCTGTAATCTGAAGGCTTAACGGAGTGAGTCTGCAGGATCTGCTTCCAAGTCAGCTCACTTACATGGCTGATGACAGATCTCAGGTCCTTGCTGGCTGTTGGCAGTAGGTTTTATGTACTTGTCATGTGGGCCTCTCCAGAGCGTTGCTAAGAGTCCTTACAGCATAGCAGCTACCTTCTCCCAGAATGAGTGATCTGTGAGAGAGCAAGGCAGAAGCCAGGATGTCTCTCATGACAGAGCCAATAGTATCTATGCTATTGGTCAAGCAGACCAATCCTGATACAGCATGGGAAGGCACTATCCAAAAGTGGGAACACCAGAAGGTAGAGCTAATTAGAGCCATCATGTAGACTGGATACCTCATCTGGGCACATGCTTAAGGGGCAGTGTTAGCACAAAATGTGCCAAAATCCACATAGAACTGTTTACCCCAAATATATCTGAAATAACCCCCGAGGCCGTGAGGATGTTAAGTTGTATTCCACATGGCTGTCCGAGCTATGCCTCCTTCATGCCTTCCACCACTCAAACCCAGCCATTTCCTTGGCTCCTCAAAGGAGGGTGTTCAATTAAATAAAGATCTCAGAAAATATTGACGGTAAAAGCTAACCTCAAGTTCTAAAATACAACAAGATCTGAAATGGCATATATCTTGGATCGATTAAATAATTTAGAAAGTTTATCTGTTGGTTTTCATTCACCCTCAAACTATAGCAGACAAGCTACAGAAGTCACAGGGAAGCAGAACAGACCAGATGCCCTAGTTTTATGGAACCGGACACGACACACCCAAAGGAAACGAACACAGGTCAAATACAAATGTTCACTGAATGACTCATCACAAGTACATTCCTTTTGGTTTAGTCCAGTTAATATTGCAACAGACTCCTTCAGACTTTTGGGGCCATAGAGATTGATGAACACATGCCCCAAAGTCATGATTTATTGAAAACATGTAATAAAAATCACTTGGATAGGAATAGAAAAAAAAGCATTTCTACCCATAGAGTAGGCTGAAAAACTCCAGGTTACATACACTAATTGCCCATTCAATATCCATCTTCCCCTTTTTCCTTATTAACAGAACCTGATTTTAATGCCCAGCTTAAAAATACTTCTCATCTTGTCTAGCAACTTGGAATGAGCATATGACACTGTTCTGACCAATAAAATGTATATGAAGCCTGCTGATGAGTTCCAAGGTTTTGCTTTCCTGATAAGACACATTACTCCTGTCCCTGCCTAGAAAGTCAAGATAGTGACTGGAGTTGGAGCCCAAGTAGCCACTTTGTAGTAATGAGGGAGAGGCCAAGAGAATCACAGAGACTTAAAGCCACCAAACAATGAGCCACTGGTTAGCTCTTGGTGAGAATAAGAAACTTCTCTATGGTTTTAGCCACTGTAATCCATTTTTCTCTTACATACAGTTGAACTCAATCCCCAATGAATGCAGCTCAAACAAATATTTTTAGATCACCCCTAATCAAGTGATCATTGTAGTCCATTGATTGTTCAATTTTTATATTTTTCATTATCTTTAAGAAGCAGTTTCAAAGTTGTCAGGTTTATAAAACCATTGTTGACCCCGGGAAAGAAGATATCTACCAAGAAGGGCTCCCATGGTTATCTGTGCTCAAATTAAAAAGCAGAGCCTAACTCTGGCCAGGTAACTCAGTTGGTTAGTGTCATTCCAGTAGCTAAAGTTTTGGGGTCAAGGCACATACGAGAATCAACCAGTGAATGCTTAAATGGTAGAACAACAAGCCAATGTTTGTTTGTTTTTTTGTCTCTCTCAAATCAATCAATTCTTTAAAAATTAAAAAAAGGCAAGCAAGCAGAGCCTACCAATAGGGGCCTCTCACACAGTTACACTCTGGGGAAGCCTACACTGAACCGCGTGCCTGACTGTGTTCCTGCTATCTGAGCCAGCTCTTACACAGGAGTTCCTGGAACTGCATTTCAAAAGCTGGACTGAGACTTTCCCTGTGCAAGTGGAGCTGTGCAGCTATATCTCCGTTAGCATCTTCACTGACCAATCAAAACTACTCCTTTCTGACTCATCAGGACAGTGCTTTTTGGAACAATTGCGAGGATTTGGAGTCCTCATTTCATGAGGACAGACCAATCCGGAACCAGTGGTGGAGATTACTCTCTGCAAGTCAGCTCTCCTCTGGCTTAGGGAACATACATTCTCTTTCTATCCAAGAATTGAGTGCATCTTCCTGGCTGGAGATAAAACAGTGAAGACATCTATTAACTGGACGAGTACAGAGTGGAGCAGACTGGAGCACACCACTGCAGGCAGAGCAGGAAGAGAAGACAGGAGGGGAACACAGCAGCACTGTCTAGCTACTGAGGGACCTCACTCCAGGGCCACCTCATCCCAAGTCCACCTCACAGCTGTGCTGTTCCACAGTTGTGCTGCTGCTTCATAATTGAGCTGTAACACAATTGAGCTGTTTGCACTGACTGAAGTTTCCTTTTACATCCCACCTCATACTGGCGATTACTTGTGGGTATTGAATTAGTGCTAATGACCATCACTTGATACCACCATCATTGACTTTCTCCTGCAAAAGTACTTGCTCCATGGTGATCTTCACACTTCTGCATGCTGGCCTTTTTCTTTTCAGCCCCAGTAAGTAGCTAAGCTCTCACATACATTTGTGTCTTCACTTATGCCAGTCTTTCCAACTACACGCCTGCCTGTCTCCCTACTCCACTCCCAATTTCCCCCACATTTCTTCACAGAGATTTTTCCTAACTCCAGTCTTAATCAAGTTACCCAGTTACATTCCCATGGAAACTGAACTCTTTCATTCTGGAGCTTGCCAAATGTATGCTTATATATTTGTATTTGAGAATATGTGTGGAATATCATTTCCACACTGAAGTGTAAGCTCGGCAAAGCCAGGGTTGTGTTGGCTGTGTTCACATCTGTGCTCCTGGTTGCCAGAAGAGTGGTAGGTGGAATGTTTCATATCCACATTGTCTGTCACGGAGCTCCTGGAAAGTCCAGATGGAATGCTCTTGTTCCAAGGACTTACAGAATTTAAAAACTAATAGACATGATCCCCAGACTGTATTCTGCTCATTGAAATGTTTTAAGCTTTTCTGTTTTTCTCACTTTAGGTTATACTTCACTGAAAACCTCTAGGAAACAACAATGTGCCGGGGACTGGCAACCTCCCCCTCTATGCAGTTCAGGGAAACTTTCCTGCTTGTCAACCCCTGGAGTTTCCACAGTGACAGACCAGGTGCTAATCCCTATCAGTCACCCTGAACAGAGGGAAAATACTAATTATACACAGTTAGAAGTGAGAACCTAGAATGCTCTCTCATGTTTCTTTTTTTATTTAAGGGCTGCATTTTAAAGAGTTAACTATAGACTGGAAAATATCTGTATATACTCTGGTAGCAGAGCAGGCATCTGGAGAGCATTTAATTATGGTGATACTTTGCTCCCAAGAAAAGGTTCTGTTTACTTCAGTGTGACACAAAATTATTTGGCTTTTCAAAAAGGCGCCATTCTCCTGGTTTCAGTACGGAAGGCAAGACTTCAAGATAAGCTACTTTGAGAATATTAAAGCATGTGTAAACCCAAATGAAAATACCAGTAAAAACTGGAAAGGAATCCAAATTATAAGAAAATTTGAAAATATAATATCTGCTTAGAAACTATATCACTGTTTCCTGCTTATTCTGTTTCCTTTAAGCACCTACTACAATGGAAGTGACCATAAGTAAGCCCTGCCTACCCCAAAGGGTGGGGGTAAGCCAGACTTGGCTTGAATTACATGGAGGCAAGAACTGGGAATATGAGGGAAGGTAGAAGTGGGCTGGAAGCTGTACTTAGGCTCAGCAGTCTTAGTAACAGCTAGAGAAAAGGCTTCTGGAATATTGGGAACTATTTTATCCAGGTTACCCAGGTTCCAATGAGGCCAGGTGGAAAAATTTCTACTGAACAAACAAATCTATGACTCAGCAGTAAGTTAATTCACAGTAGTAATTTTATAAGTTGCTTCATTTTCTACTGGAATTAGAATATAAATTATAAAATAAATTAACTAAATAAAAGTAATTTATTCTTATTAAATCATTTTTATTGTTATTCTATTACAGGTATTCCAATTTTTCCCCCTTTGCCCTCCTCTGCCCATCCTACCCCCTCTCCCACAATCCATTCACACCCTGTTGTCCATGACTGTGGGTCATTCATACATGTTCTTTTTTCTAGTTCTTTTACCTTCTTTCCACCATTATCCATCTCCCGTCCACGCTGGTCACTTTTAGTCTGTTCCTTGTTTTCATGCTTGTGGTTCTATTTTGTTTACTAGTTTATTTTGTTCATTAGATTCCTCTTATAGGTGAGATCACATGGTATTTGTCTTTCACAGACTGGCTTATTTCCCTTAGTATGTATTCTCCAGTTCCAGTTACGTTGTCACAAAATGCATGAGTTCCTTCTTTCCGTTGCATAGTATTCCACTGTGTAAATGTACCACAGTTTTTTATCCACTCATTTACTGATGGGCACTTAGGCTGTTTCTAGCACTTGTCTATTGTAAATAGCACCACTATGAACGTAGGGGTGCTTAAGTTGTTTTGAATTGGTGATTTGGGATTCTTAGGAAATATTCCCAGCAGTGGAATCGCTGGGTCAAAACGCAGCTCCATTTTTAGTTTTTTAAGGAAATTGAATACTGTTTTCCAGAGTGGCAGCACAAGTCTGCATTCCCACCAACAGTACACTAGGGTTCCCTTTTCTCCATGTCCTCACCAGCCTACTCCAAGACACATCATAATTAAAATGGCAAATTTTAAAGACAAAGAGAGAATCTTAAAAGCACCAAGGGAGAAACAGCTAGTAACATACAAAGGAGCTCCAACAGAGCTATAAGCTGATTTCTCAACACAAATACTATATGCCAGAACAGATTAGCATGACATATTCTAGGTGATGAAAAGCAAGGACCTACAACCAAGAATACTCTATACAGCAAGGCTCTGATTTAAGATGGAAGGCAAAATAAAGAACCTCCCAGATAAAAGAAGGCTAAAAGACTAAACCTCCACCAAGTCAGCACTGCAAGACATGCTAAAGGGACTGCTATAAAAAGAAGAAGGAAGAGAGAGACAGAGATAAATAAAAGTAATTTAAAGTAGACTATATGAAGAAGGATACAAATCAACTTACCAGTCCTTTAGTCATTGCTGGGTAGATACCCATTTGAAGAAAGGAAAATATTATACATATATCATAATATGTACATTATATTTAAACATTATACACATTCCTGGCTGGCGTAGCTCAGTGGATTGAGCGCGGGCTGCGAACCAAGCATCGCAGGTTCGATTCCCAGTAAGGGCACATGCCTAGGTTGCAGGCCATGTCCCCCAGCAACCACACATTGATGTTTCTCTCTCTCTCCCTCTCCCTTCCCTCTCTAAAAATAAATAAATAAAATCTTTTAAAAAAATCTTTAAAAAAAACATTATACACATTATATTATATATAGTTTTAACATAACCATATCTATTATAATATATGGTTTCAATGTAACTTCAGTACACTAAAAGGTGAGAAAATAAGGTTTTTTCCTTTTCTTTTTTATTGTTGTTCAAGTACATTTGTCTCCATTTTATTGCTACCACATTCTCCTGCCCCACACCACCCCACCTCCCACCCTCAATCCTGTCCCCCTTCGGCTTTGTCCATGGGCCCTTTATAGATGTTACTTGATGACCCTTTTCTTTCTCCTGTTATCCCCCTCCTATGCCCCCTCTGGTTACTGTCTGTTTGCTCTTTATTTCAATGTCTCTGGTTGTATTTTGCTTGCTTGTTTGTTTTGTTGATTAGGTTCCACTTACAGGTGAGATCATATGGTATGCGTCTTTCACTGCTTGGATTATTTCATTTAGTACAATGCTCTCCAGTTCTATCCAGGCTGTCATGAACAGTAGGAGCTCCTTCTTTCTTTCTGCTGCATAGAATTCCATTGTGTAAATGTACCACAGTTTATTGATCCATTCATTTACTGATGGACACTTAGGTTGCTTTCAGCACTTAGCTATTGTAAATTGTGCTGCTATGAGCATTGGGATGCACAGGTTCTTTTGAATTTGTCTTTCAGGATTCTCAGGTACAATCCCAGCAGTGCAATTGCCTGGTCAAAAGGCAGTTCCATTTTTAGTTTTCTGAGGAAATTCCATACTGTTCTCCACAGTGGCTGCACCAGTCTGCACCCAACAGCAGTGTACTAGTGTTCCCTTTTCTCCACAAACTCATCATCAGTTATTGTTTGTTGATTTATGATGGCCGTTCTAACTGCTGTGAAGTGGTATGTCATTGTGGTTTTAATTTGCATCTCTCTGATGACTACTGATGCTGAACATCCTTTCATATGTCTCTGGACCCTCTGTATGTCCTCCTTGGAGAAGTGTTTGACTCCTTTGCCCATTTTTTAATTGGATTGTTTGTCTTCCTGAAGTGGAGTCATGAGTTCTTTATATATTCGCAAATATATTTTCCCATTCCATTGGTTCCCTTTTCATTTGCTGTTGTTTTCTTTAGCCATGCAGAAGCTTTTTATTTTGATGCAGTCCCATTAGCTTATTCTTTCCTTTATGTCCCTTGCTTGATGGCACATTTCAGTGAAAATATTGATGTGTGGCATATCTGAGATTTTCCTGTGTGTTTTCCTCTAGGACTTTTATGATGTAGTGACTTAAGTCTTTTATCCATCTTGAGTTTATTTTTGTGTATGGTGTAAGTTGGTGGTTGAGTTTCATTGTTTTGCATGTAGCTGTCCAGATCTCCCAACACCATTTCTTGAAAGGACTATTTATGCTTCTGCCTCCTTTGTTGAATATTAATTGACCATAGAAACATTAGTTTATTTCTGGGCTCTCTATTCTGTTCCATTGATCTATGTGTCTATTCTTATGCCAGTACCAGACCGTATTGATTACTGTGGCCTTGTAATATAGGTTGATGTCAGGTATTGCAATCCCTCCTATTTTGTTCTTGTTTCTCAAAATTGCTGCAGCTATTTGGGGTCATTTATGGTTCCATATAAACTTTTGAAATGCTTGTTCTATATCTTTGAAATATGTCACTGGATTGTGTTGAATCTATAAATTGCTTTGGGTAGTTTGGACATTTTGATGATGTTAATTCTTCCAATCCATGAACATGGTACATGCTTCCATTTGTCTGTGTCTTAATTTCTTCTTCAGTGAGGTGTAGTTTTCTGAGTACAGGTCTTCTACCTCCTTCGTTCGGTTTATTCCTAGGTACTTTATTTTTCTTGTTGCTATAGCAAATGGGATTTTTCCCAATTTCTGTTTCTAATATTTCATTGTTCGTATACAAAAATGCCTTTGATTTCTGAATACTGACTTTGTATCCTGCTGATTTTCCATATTCACTCACTAGCTTGAGTAGTTTTTTGGTGGCGTCTATAGGGTTTTCTACGTACACTACCATGTCATTGGTAAACAATGACAGTTTTACTTTCTCCTTCTCAACTTGGATGCCTTTTATTATTTTCTTGTCTCACCACTGTGGCTAGGACTTCCAATACTATATTGAATAAAAGTGGTGAAAGTGGACAACCTAGTCTTGTTCCTCATCTTAGTGGAAAAGTTTTGTTTTTGCCCATTGAGTATGATGTTGGCTGTAGGTCTCTCGTATATGGCCTTTATTATGTTAAGTTATGCTCCCTCTACTCTCACTTTGCTGAGTGTTTTTTATCATAAATAGGTGTTGTACCTTATCAAATGCTTTTTCTGCACCTACTGATATGATAATGATCATGTGATTTTTGTCTTTGCTTTCATTTATGTGATGTATTACTTTTACTGATTTGCTAATATTGAACCATCGTTCCATCCCTGGGATGAATCCCATTTGATCATGGTGTATGATCTTTTCAATGTATTGCTGGACCTGGTTTGCCAATATTTTGTTGAGGATTTTAGCGTCTATGTTCATCAGTGATATTGGCCTGAAGTTTTCTTTCTTTGTTGTGTCTTTATCTGGTTTTGGGATTAGGATGAGACTGGCCTCATGAAGAGTTTGGGAGTCTTCCCTATCCTCAGATTTTCTGGAATAGTCTGAGATGGATAGGTTTTTGCTCTTCCTTAAATGTTTTGTAAAGTTCTCCTGTGAAACCATCCATTCCAGGGCTTTTGTGTGCCAGTTCTTTGATTACTGCTTCAATTTCACCAGCTGTTACCTGTCTGTTGAGGCTTTCTACTTCTTTTCTCAGTTTATGAAGAGTTTGTTCTAGAAGTTTGTCCATTTCACCTAGGTTTTTAAATTGCTTGGCATATAGTTGTTTGTAGTAATTTCTTACAATCCTTTGTACTTCTGTGGTATCAGTTATAATTTCTCCTCTTTCATTTTTGATTTTATTTATTTGGGTCCTCTCCCTTTTTTTCTTGATGAGTCTGGTTAAAGGTTTATTAATTTTATCTTTTAAAACAAATCAGCTCATGGATTTACTGGTCCTTTCGATTGGTCTTTTAGTCTCAATGTCATTTAATTTTGCTCTGATTTTGATTATTTCCTTCCTTCTACACACTCTGAGCTTTGTTTGTTGTTGTTCCTCCAGTTCTTGTAGATGTAGGTTTAGCCTGTTTATTTGAAATGTTTCTAGGTAGGCCTGTATTGCTATGAACTTCCCTCTCAGGACTGCCTTCACTGTGTCTCATAGGTTTTGGACTGTTGTGTTTTCATTTGTTTCCAGAAACTTTTTGATTTCTTCCTCGATCTCATTATTAACTCTAATAGCATGCTATTTAGTCTCCATGAGTTTGAATGTTTTTGAGTTTTTTCCTGGAGGTTGGTTTTTAGTTTCAAGCACTTGTGGTCTGAGAAAATGCTTGATTTCAGTTTTCTTGAATTTGGTGAGGTTTGTTTTGTGTCCTATCATGTGGTCTATCTTTGAAAATTTTTCATGTGCATTTGAAAAGAATGTGAGTTTTGCTTCTTTGGGATGAACGATTCCATATAATATCCGTTTAGTCCATTTGATCTAATGCATCATTCAGTTCCACAATATCCTTGTTGACATTTTGTTTGGAAGATGTATCTATTGTTGACACTGGGGTGTTAAAATCCCCTACTATAAATATGTTGCTGTCTATCTCTTTCTCATAGTCCTGCAAGATTTTCTTATATATTTGGGTGCTTCTATGTTGGGTGCATATGTGTTTATAATATTTATGTCTTCTCAGTGGATTCATCCTTTGAGTATTATGAAGTGTCCTTCTCTCTCTCTTTTTATGGCCTTTGTTTTGAAGTCTATTTTGTCTGATGTAAGTACTGCTATCCTGGCTTTTTTCTTTTCCCTGTCCATTTCCTTGGGATATTTTTTTCAAATCCTTTACTTTCACTCTGTGTAGGTTTTTTGTTCTGAGGTGGGTCTCTTGTAGGCAGTGTATGTGCAGGTCATGTTTTCTTATCCATTCAGTTACCCTATGTCTTTTGATTGGAGTATTTAATCCATTTAAGGTTGTTACTGATAGGTACTTACTCATTGCCATTTTACCCCTTCTGTACCCATTTTCCTCTCATTTTTTCTTTATCTTCTTAAATCAGTCCCTTTAGCATATCTTGCAATGCTGGTTTGGTGGAGGCATATTTTTTTGGCCTTCTTTTGTCTGATAAACTCCTTATTTCACCTTTCATTTTAATTGAGAGCCTTGCTGGATAGCCTTGGTTGTACCCCTTTGCTGTTTATTACTCAGAATATTTCTTGCCATTCCTTCTGGCTCATAGTGTTTCTGTTGAGAAGTCATTTGATAGCCTTATCAGGGCTCCCTTGTATGTTACTCCTGT
Source organism: Tonatia bakeri (assembly GCA_004024845.1). Lineage (NCBI taxonomy): Eukaryota > Metazoa > Chordata > Mammalia > Chiroptera > Phyllostomidae > Tonatia > Tonatia bakeri. The sequence continues at coordinate 29,904 of PVIA01000895.1, forward strand.
TTTTCCCTTGCTGCCTTTAAGATTGTCTTTGAATTTTGTCATTTTAATTACGATGTGTCTTGAGGTGGGCCTCTTTGGGTTTCTCTTGATTGGGACCCTCTGTGCTTCCAAGACTTGTGTGACTTAGAAAATAAGAGTGTTTAAACTGATAATACTTTTCAGTGCATTTAGATAGGAATTTTTGAAAGGTTACTGGTTAGTTATTTACTGTAGATGTAACTATCATAAACAACTGACCAGAAAGTATCAGAAACATGGAATTAATGAACCTACAGTGAAGCACTGCATATTTTTGTACTTTGGTATCAAAAAGAAAAGAGTTTAAATTCAGAAAGGAGGTATTGCTTTTGCCAGAGACAGAAATACTGTGTTTGAACATTATTCCACTGGAAAAAAATTTAAAAAGACTGATAGGGCCAGAATATCCATCAGGAAGTTAGGAGCTTATATTTAAAGTCACTTTCAAGTCCAGAGAAACAGGGGTACTGATGTTCTCTCTCTTCTATTCCCTAGGAATCAGACTTGGAAAGGTGAACTGAAGTCAGAAAAACAAGTGTCTCCCAGCACACAGCAGGCATGAGTGCCAATAAAGTGTATGTGATTGCTGCAAAATGGTTATTGATGGTTCCTGCTGTTTTGCTTAGTTTTCACTACAGCTTTGAAGGGACACAGCAAAGCACACTCAACTTCTCTGTTCTGAATCCCTACTAGGTGAATCCCTAGAACGTGCTCCTGAAAATATTCTTAAGAAGGCTGTCCAGTGTTATACATTTGACTTTAGCAGGGCCTTCTTCACAGCTCCCACTACTGGTATTTTCATCTTCTTGTGAAGAGTGAAAATGCTTCACCTGTTACATCGCAGTTTACCCTGTGGGGCTTGGGCGCGAAGAAACACAGATGGAACTAATTGGAGTTTTGCTGTGAGGACAATGTGATCATTCACTCTGGCTGAGTGAAAAGTTGAACAAGCCGTCATTTACTATGAGAATGAGGGCATATGAATGGTTCTCAAACCAAAGAGCAGAGATTATCTCTTTGTGAGGACTAATTTGATTAAGAGGTACCCTGGTCCACACTCTGATATTGAACAAGTTGTCAAATGCTTCGCTTCTACATAACCATCTTGCCAGCATCTTGAAGAAAGAGCTACCTGTCAACATGGGCAAACATTATCTGTGACTGATGGAAGGAAAGTACTCAGAGGCCACTGAGAGCCCACAGATCTGCTTACAATTCACAAAAGAACCAGAATGTTCAAAAAGAGAACGTAATTCTGTGCCTTCCCTCTTCCATCTCCTCAAACATCCCATAACCTTTAGACTCAAGAAAATTTTCCCTTAAAAAAAAAGATGAATGAGCCCTGGCTGGTATAGCTCAGTGGATTGAGCTCGGGCTGCGAACCAGGCATCGCAGGTTCGATTCCCAGTCAGGGCACATGCCTAGGTTGCAGGCCATGTCCCCCAGCAACCACACATTGATGTTTCTATCTCTCTCTCTTTCTCCCTCCCATCCCTCTCTAAAAATAAATAAATAAAATCTTTAAAAAAAAAAGATGAAATGAAATTCTTCCCTGGGTTCAATGATTACAGTGAAAACTCTAGTGTTTGTACCCATAGAGAAGTAAAAGAGCAGAGTTAACAGAAAATAATGAGACATCCTTTCAAGTTACTCAGTCACCTCCTCCATCCCTGCCCTATAGGCTGGGAAAATGCTGAACATGGAGACATGGCCCAGCAACCAGCTTCTTACTATAAAATTACCAGGAGATATGAACCAGACTTGGAGGGAGGCTTGAAATGTGTGTACATGAAATCTGTTCATGTAGCATGATCTTTTATTTTCTGCTCACAGCCTCTAAGAACAAGTGGTGAAATCCCATTGACTCAGAAAGCATGAGTGACAGTGGAATGGGGGTGGAGAAGGCTAGAAGACAGGAGAGAAATGAAGGTAATCCAGGAGATTATCTGTACCAATCTACGTGCTCAAATGTCTGCTTCCTACATTGGAGAGCAGAATTTGCAGAACATCTAAATCTCTCCCTTTTGGTAGAGACTTCTGTACACTGATGGCCACTGAATCAACTAAATTACAATCAACAAACAGAGGTGAATATGTATTATGTGCATGGCACTGTGCTAGGCACAAGAGATACAAAAATGAGTAAAACTCAATCCCTATCTTGAAGATATTTACAATTTATTGTGAAAGTATCAATGCCTCTCTAAGACATAAAGGTACCAAGTACTAATTGGCTTCAGAGTAGAAATAATTGCCCTGACTGGTGTGGCTCAGTTGGTTGGGCATCAATCTGTAAAGCAAGAGGTTGCCAGTTTGATTTAAGGCAAGGCACACCTGGGTTGCAGGTTTGCACACCCCCAAACCCAGTTGGGGCACATACAAGAGGTGACTGATTGATGTTTCTTTTTCACATTGATGTTTCTCTCTCACGTCGATTTTCTCTCCCTCCCTTCCCGTGTCTAAAAACAAACAAAATCTTTACAAAAACTTTTAAACAAAGTAGAAATAATTAATTCCACCATTCTTCCACCAACATATTTAGACACTTCAGGCCAAGGAAAATATATCAGGTTACTCTTAAAATAGATTTTTAAAATAATCAATTATTTTATTTGTTTTCTCTTTTGTCCTAAAACCTTTCATTTCAGCGATAGACTAATCATCACTTTAAAAATCTACAGCAAAACTGTGCTTCTGGAAAAAATGAACACAAAGCTTTGAAACAGAAGATATCACAAAATTTATGCACATTTTTACAGCTTTGCAAAATTGCTTTCAACCCTCTTCCAGACTATTGTAAAACAAACTGACAAATTAGAAAAGGACACTGACACTAATAAAAGTGGCAGCTGACAGAAGAGAAAGGAGGTGGCAAAAATGGTGAAAACAAAGAGAAGAACTAAAGGACAGTTATTGAGAGTCAGTATAATAACCAAAAAGCCCCTGCAGTTAAAGAGTAGTGGGGAGTTGCCAGAAGCAGCAGCTGCATTTAATAAGTATCAGCTGATAGTGAAGGTGGTGATAGGTAACAAGTTACAAAAATTTGTAGAGTACCATGGTCCTGGGCCATCAGTAGGAGCGAGCAGCTCTACCTATCTTAATGGGTAATCACATCATTATGAAGCTTTCCATAATGGTGGCCCTGAGTCATCAAGGAACACTTTAAATCCTGTCCAGTATTTTCTATATTAAAAAGCGGGAAATGTTTTGGGGCCAAGAGACTGAGTAATTCACTTTAGAGTTTATAGGCAAGATTTGGTTGTGTACAAATTTACATATTCTCTGCAACTGAAACCTGATTAATCAAGAGTTTACAATGTTTTTTTGACCAATAAAATTTAAATGAACTTTCTCTACTAAATATCACATCACTATGTTCATGTCATTATAAATGATTAGTTAGAAAAATAGATTATGTTTTCCATATATCCCTGAAATAATTTTAAAATACTAACCCTGGCCTGTAGAGGAAAATACATTCTGTGTTAACTTTGTCCAGATGGAGAGATGATGATGATAAGTTGATAGCAGGAGAAATACTGTGAAGAACGTGTGGTGACCTGGCCTGTCTGCTTCTGCTGATAGGAACTGACTACACAGAGACCTTGTGACAACACACGTGAGGCCAGGGGGTTTGGAAAAGATGACCCCTGCCTCATCTGTCTCTATGCAACAGACACAAAGATTGCAGTATTTTGTCCCAGTGTGCAAATCTTGTCTCCAAGGAAGGGCCACACTTCTGTGGACAGCTCCTGTCTTTTGTCTGGAGGCACTGGAATAGGAAACAAACCTGACATAGTAGAGAGGAAATACCTAACACGCTCTGGGTTTTACTTCCTGGACCTGCTTTCGTATCTTGAGGGGGGCATCTGAAGAAACACTCTGCAGAAAGCAGAAGGTGGTCTCTGTCTTGGGGCAGGGCAGGACAAAACACACTCTAGGATCCTCTAAGGATGAATAAGCCCTACCTAACTAGCTATAGTTCTTTGCTATAGAGGAGTTCTGTCTGTTTCTCTTAATAACCAAGGAAGCTTTGCAGAGTCTTCCTTGCACATTACAGCTTTTTTCAAATGGTCATCCAGTCAGTCCACACTGTAAACGTTCATGACAGATTACTTCCTATTCACCCTAAGCAGGTTTAGAGAATTATTGAGAAGATAACCATTGTAAAGTTAATTCATCTCACATGAGTAAACAAGATTTAATTTCTGGTTTACCAGAGGAACCAACTTCATAATCACTCTTTCTTTGTTCTTTGTGGAATAATGTCTTTTCTGGCTTTTCTACTTCTTGTTCTATACCTATCAGTAACATGTAAGTTAGATTATGTGGAGGCTGATTACAATATCCACTTGGTAGACTCTCCGGGACTTTTTCTGGTCCATCAATCATTTCAAATTTTGTTAACTCCTGCACCAGAGCATGAGTGTGAAAGGAAAGGTGTTATCAAAGACAGAAATGACTAATGCACCAGAAACTTTTTAGAAACAAAATTACAAGGATGGGATTACCTAAATTGTCATCCATTTTATGGTTCTATTTTGGAAATTAACTAGTGTATTGGGCATCACTATGTCTAAAATATAGTTATGCAAAAACGTAACTGAGACATACCATTATTTCTGACCAGTAAGCTTACAGAATTTGCCCTCAATCTCTGTCTTAGTTGCCTGAATGGGATTGCAAGTCATTTTAGTGTGGTTTGGGGAGTTGGGACATCATCTTTATCTACTGGCTTCTGTGGTATTTACTGCATATAAAATGAAATATTCTGCATTTAAATGTTGCCCGTAAAAAAACACAGTATCTTGCTTTCTTTTATTCATTCATTTGAAATAATTATTGCTATCACAGTCTCATGTGCATTTTTCCCAAACCATAATGATTTGAGACTTATGAAGTATGGCAAAAGATTTGGGACTGTTTCTTCAAGCAGGCAATTTTATGAAGCAAATGATAGTAATTTGAACCATTTTTTGGTTTCTAAAAATTTCATCTGTCCCCAAGATGATTTAGGGTCCATGCAGTTTCTTACCTGGAGTCTAAGATCCTATGTTCAAGATCCTGTTCTATTTCCCACACATAGAATGTAGGTGTGTGGATGTAAAATAAGACACATTTGCTCATAGAATTTCATACATCCTTTGGCTTAGAACATTTGAGGTCTCTGTAATTAGTTTAAAAGAAACATGGGGAGAAGGTTACAGTCTTTTCAAATAAAATACATGTTTCCCTTAGAAATTTATACTAAAATGTGTATTTATTTATTTTTAAAAACCAAATGATATGAACATAAGTAATGCAATACCGGGTCAGCCCAATGGTCTAACAAGCCTGTGGTTTCAGAGTCTTATCATAGTATTCCATTCATATTGGCCTCAAAAGTTTTGGGATTTGTTTCAAACTCCCTGGTTTCCGTTAATACCCAAATCTGGATTTACCATTCATATATTCATCTAAATCTTTCCTGAACTTACTTGTATCTACTACAGAAACAATGAGTTCTTAAATGGAAAAGGATCTATACTCCATACATCATAATGAGACTATGATAAAGATTTTACTACCGGGGAGTGAAGGACTATGATGAACAATTCAATCTACCACAGTTGTCCTCTTGGTTACAACTATTCACATCCCTCCCCAATGTAAAACTGACTCACAACCTATGAGCCCCCTCACCTCCAAGTCTCCTCAAATCATTGTATCTGCCAAAAGTCCAGATCTTATGCTTTCTATCAGGTCCAAATCCTGTTATAGTACTCCTGATCCAGAGCCCTATAAACTGAATAAAAATTACCTACCTTCTGCACACATATGGTAGGCACATTAAAAACAACTCTGTGGTCCCCACCCCTTGGTATTCATGGCCCTGTATTATCCTCTTTTCTTAACTTGCTACTAATCAACAGAATACAGCAATGTCACTTTTGTCATTAGGTCACATACAATAGTGACTTCTGTCTTGCTAGCAGTCTTTATCTCAAAAAAAACCCCAAACAAACTCATTAAAAACAGGTTAGTGGGGAGAAGTGGGAGGAAACTTTGGGAGGTGATGGATTGTCTATGACCTTGATGGTGGTGATGGTTTCATGGCTGCATACTTATCTTCAAACTCCTTGAATTGCATACATGAAGTAACAGTATGTACAGCTTTTACATGTCAATCATACTTCAATAACATGGTTTAAATGAAGAGAGTGTCTGATTCGGGGAGGTAGCTTATAGGAAGCCTCTAGCTGCTGTGTCCATGCTAAGACAATACTCCCTGGGCATCTCCAGTGACTGAGCTTGGGACAACCAGCACTGGGCCACTCCTGCCTAACAGGGGACTCTTCTACTGGGCTATTTTTGCTCTGAGGCTCTTGACCTACATACCTGGTGCACTATGATAAAATGTTTATGATTTGTAAGGTTCTTTCTTTTGTCCAGATGTCTCTCATGAAGTCTAGACCCATGCACCCAACTGCATTCAGAACATCTCCATGTAGATGACTAAGAGGCATCTCAAATTTAATATGTCCAAAACAGCCTCACACCTGCCCCTCCCTACCCCAGTTAAGGGCAATTCAATTCTTCAGTTGTACAGGCCAAAACTCTTGGTGTCCCCTCGCTCATCTCTTGATCACTTATGCCATATCCAGTGTTAGGAAATACCTTTACTTTTATCTTCAAAATATACCCAGATAGCAACCACTTCCCACCACTCCACTGCTAGAACACTGCTCCAAGCTGCCATCACCTCTCCCCTGGAACACTGCCAGTCTCCTGTAGGTCTTGTGGCTGCTGCAGTAGTTCATGTTCAGTCCACTCAGCTAATCTGCTCAAAAGGACCCTGCTATTTGTCTGTCAGATATCATCCCTTCTCTGCTCAGAATTCGCCACTGACCTCTTCCCACCCACCCACCTCAAAATAAATAAAAGCCAAGGTCCACACCTGGACCTTAAGTCCTCCCCGCTTCTCTTGAGTTCATGTACTATTTCTCTTCCACTCAGTTACACAGGCCTCTTCCTTGTTCCTTAAACTGGAGAGGCACAGTCCTGTCTCAGGACCTTTGTACTAGCTGTTCCCTATGTTAGAACACTCTTTCCCAGAGATTCATGTGGCTAGCTCCCTCACTTCTTTCAGATATTATTCAAAAGTGAGTTCCTGGTAACTATGGTGACGAATGTTAACTAGGCTTACTGTGACCATTTACAATATGGGCAATTACTGAGTCATTATGTTGTAGACTTGAAATTAGTTATGTTACATGTCAGTTATACCTCAACAACAATAAAAAGCTTTCAGATTTATTTCATGGCTGGAAATTTATACTTTTTAATCCCCTTCAACCATTTCATTCTCTTTACTCCCCCCACCAATCTATTCTCCATATTCATGAGCTTTTTTTATTTGATTCCACATATATGTGAGATCACATGACACATATCTTTCTGTGTCTGACTTACTTCACTTAGCATAATGCCTGCAAGGCTCCTCCATGTTGTCGTAAATGGCAAGATTCTCTTCTTTTTTATGGCTGGGAAATGTTCCAATGTATATATTTAGCACATCTTCTTTAACTATTATTCATCCATCAACTTAGGTTATTTACTTACCTTGGCAGTTGTAAAGCTATAATGAACATGGGGGCACATACAACTTTTTGAGTTAGTGTTCTCATTTTCTTCCGATAAGCAGAATGCTGAAAGCTCTGTTTTTTAATTTTTCGAGGAATCTCCATATGGTTTTCCATAATGGCTGTACCAACTGACCTTCCCACCAATGGTGCACTGGGTTTCCTTTTCTTCATATCCTCACCAACACTTATTTCTCGTCTTTTGGATAATAGCCACTCTAACAGATGTGAGGTGATATCTCATTGTTGTTTTGAGCTGCATCTCCAGGATTTTTAGCACCTTTCCATGGATCTCCTGGACATCTGTATGTTCTCTTTTGAAAAATATCTATTTAGATACTCAGCTCTTCTTTCATTTTTGTCCTTAGCACATGTCACTATCTGATATACTATATATTTCACTTACTTATTGTCTATTTCCCCTAGTTGAAGGTAAGCTCCACGAAGCAAGCAATTTTGTCTGATTTGCTTAGTGCTGTTTCTTTGGTGTTTAGAACAGTGATGTGCACACAGACAGTACTCAAAACATATTTATTCAATAATAGAATTTCTCAGTACAGTTTACACTATCACAAACAGAAAAATAGGTATAAAAAAGAGGAAGGGAGATACAGCTAAAGAAAATTCTAACAAATAAGAGCTATAATTATAACTTTCATTATGTCTTCTTTCAATCATTTACTTACAATTTTCTAATTGTATTCTTGATGATTATCTGGGTTGTATAAAGAAGGAGTGAATGCACTAAGCTAAGTTGATTCATTTCTCATGATGTTCCTCTTTTGATTTGGAGTCTTTACTCTCCTGGAGCCCTAAGAGAACTGCATCAGCTTCTAGTATAGTTGTGTCTGTTGTTGCTCCCAGGAACCTAGATGTCAGTTCAAGATCTAACAGCCGCAACCGGACTCTGGTTCCCATCTGGTACTTCCTAAACAGTAAAAAACAAACAAACAAATAAACAAATAAATATCCATTAATTCTGCACATCACAACATGAACAACCAATTTAAAATACAATCTGAATTCTAATTCTAATTTGTGTTGGTTCAAGGTAAAGAAATTAACAATAGTATCTGAGAAATAGTTTTTGACATAAAAGTAACTGTTATATCAGAATTTTCATCTTAAAGTCGCCTTTAAAGATTTTTATAACCAAAATAAAAATGTATTCCAAACTGAAATTCACACAAGGTGGTTCTTGATTTTAATGTCATCATTCACTTTGAAAGTTGGAGAGTATCAAGGACAAAAAAGTTTTCAGATACATTTTCTTCTTCTAAAATTAAAACCTTCTTTTAAAGAAAAGTTTATAAAAGCAAAAAAGACAAAAATCTAAGTGTGATGTACTTAGTAATGGGGATTGCATTGTAATTAAAGACTAATGCCAGCCATAACATGCATGATAGCTCAATATGATCAATAAAATATTCAAGTATTTTATAATACCAAATAAAAACTGATACTCATTTACCTTTCTCCCTTAGCTGATTATTTTAAGAGTTTAAACATTAACATTATAAAATGATACAGGAGAATGAAAATATTGTTGCTGATTAAAAATACACAAATCTTTTAAAATCGAAATATGTATCTTCAAATACTCTAATTTTAAATTTATTCTATTTTAAGTTTAAGCAGAAATGAAGAGACAAAGTTCTCCCAAAAGTTCACTGGAAAACAATTTTGGTAGACAATACAATGAACAGTCTCCATACAATGAATGGTTAGGTATTCTGAAGGAATTTGTAAATGGTCTATGAAATAAACATGTAGGCTTTTTGGCTTTTTAAGGTTTTTTTTTCTGATTATACAAGTAAACGTCCTTTTGTAAAATTTGGAAAATAATCTGGTCACATTTTCTAGTCCTTCTATATCTATATTTACATATATGTATATCTGACAGCAGAAATCACATTTTCTGTCTTTGTTCTAAAAAAAATAGAGATATCCTAGAATATTGAGGTATAGTTTTATGTTCCTAGAAAACTGAAATCACAGAATATATTCTGTATGAATTAACCACTGGGAAAATAAGGTGAGTTCACAGGCAAGGTAAAGGTGATAACTATTTTGCACATTACCTGTATTCTAGTGGAGTCTTTCATTTGTCTTCACAGCATGATACACAGTGATTCATTTAATCAGCTTTGATTCATGTTGACCACTGTTCCCTCCTCCCTTGCAACACCCAATTATTTATCAAGTTTCATTCATTTTTGGACAGACACTTCTGCAACTTAGTCCTTCAAGTTTTATCATCCTTGGCTAAAGCGTGAGGTATGACAAGATCTTCCTGGGGACCACCTTTCTAGACATTTCTCACAATGGGGTCCATATCTGGAATACTTGTGTGGAAATTACTGAGTCCCCATACTTGTCTTCCTTGTCATTTGGCTTCTGTTGCCAGCACTGCTTGAACTTCCCATCTATCTAAATCCTGTTGGTTCCTAAATATCCAAGTAGAATGCATCAAATTCACCACCTGAGAGCTACAACATTCTCCTTGTCAGAATGAAGAGTCCAGCCCCAGAATTCCCAAGGAGGATAGAAGTTTTGCAGTCTTGGACTTGGATGCAAATCCAGGCCCTGCTACTTCTGGCCTGGGAACCTTGGGTCACTTGCTTTCTCTAAACCACAATTTCCTCATCTATATTACAGAAATTCCAGCTACTTGGCAGGCTTGTTATGAAGATTAAAAGAGATCATAGACAGCAAATACACAGCACAGTCAGTGCAAACGTCTTTACTTCCTTGTACTGGTAACCTGTGTGAACTTCTGGTCTCTCAGTCTGTAAAGTCTCCACAATCTGGCACTATATTGATCGGTATCCATCCAGTGCCATAGCAGCAGGTATTCTAATATCTGCCAATAAATTAAGAAGATGTTTGCTGATAACAGCCACCAATTGCTGATGAACTAGAATCTCTATTTCCCTGGCTTTAGTAGCTGTGTGGCCTGGTGCATTTACTTAACCTCTCTGAAATGTGCCTGGCACATAGTGCTTGGTAAATGTTAGTTCTCTTTCTATTGTTCGCTATTGGTCTATTTCTTTTTACTTATTTTTAGGAGTATTATTTATAGGTGGACTATAACATAACCACAATGAGGGGAACAGTTAATGTTTTATAAAAAAAAATTGAACATGTCACAAACACTTGGGACAAAAGTTCTGAGCACAGTCACACTGAAGAGGAAGCCCTCAGTGTAGATGGTTCTGTGTCATATAAATGCTAGCAACCTCCAGTGTAGGCCCAGTGTGCTTGGTAATTACAAAAGGCAAAACTGTCCCCATTTCTAGATGCAGTAGCTGTTAATAATACGAAAGCTTTGCTTCCATCTCTAATTATGGAAATTATGCAACTTGCTCAGTGAACTGGTAAAGAAGATGAAAAGCAAACTGCAGAAGTTTATGTGCGCTGAATGAAGAATCACCCAAATGTACAAACAAAACAAAAAAAATCTGAAGGACTCTTTGACTTCTGCTATAGGAAGTACAGTAGTCCCCTTTATCTGCAGGGGATACATTCCAAGACCTCTCTCTGGTGGATGCCTGAGACCACGGATAGTACTCAACCTGATACTATGTTTTTTCCTACATATACATACCTATGATAAAGATGAATTTATAAATTAGGCAAAGAGATTAATAACTAATAACATTATAAAATAAAACAATTATAACAATACACTCTAATAAAGGTTATGTGAGTAGCTTTGGGGCCATTCTGAAGTAAAATAAGGGTTACCTGGACACAAGGATGGCAATACTTGGACAACTGATTTATCACTGTCTGTTAGCTAGTAGGCAGCATATACAGTGTGGACACACTGGACAAAAGGTTGACTGATGTGTCAGGTGGGATGGAGTGGGACAGCAGATTTCATCACACTATTCAGAACGGTTTGTGATTTCAAAGTTAAGAATTGTTTGCTTCTGGAATTTTTCATTTTAATATTTTTGGACCAAGATTGAGTGTAGGTAACTAGATTAGTGAAAAGCAAAACTGTGAATTGGAGGGGCTACTGTAGCCATTTCTACTGTTATGGTACTTAATTTTCACTTTGTACTATAGTTATTTCTATTAAGTGTTATCTTCTCTATCAGCGTGCAAGCTGGTTAAGGGCAGGAATTTAATCATTTCTGTGCCTCTTATTACAGTATGGTGATGAGTATATTTGACTTCATGTAGCCTTTTGACTAGTGGTTCTACCCTTTCCATTACATCAGAAGCACCTGGGTGCTTGAATAAAATGCAAATGGAGGGAAGCAACCCAAGAGAGTGATGTGGCAAGTTGGGGTGGGAAACGGGAATCTGTTGTGATCACCACTTCTGAAAACCTTGCCTAGAATGATCTTTTTTGTGTACATCATGTGCAGGAAGTGAGAACAGCTTACATAAAAGGCCAGCAAGATGAGGACCTCTGACAGAACTTTGTGGCCCATTAATCATCTTCAGAGTAACAGATGTTTTTCCTAAGTGACAAGAGAGTTTTTCAGAATGAGGAATTTAGACACACACACAAAAAGTAATGACCACGTATAATGGAGAAATGCACCTACAAAGAGTCCTTTCCACAAAGGCCACTGACAGCCTGGATTAGGCTGCCTCTCTACACACAGACTATCTGTTCTGGGAAACCCAGAACATGGGAAGGTCAGCATACTTCTCCCCCAAAGGAACAGTAGCGACACAACTAATGTACAGTTACCTTTGCTTTAACTTCAAAACACTTTATTAAAGGGAAAGAAAGAAGAAATGTGTTTCTGAGAACTCCATTTCTGCCAATGCAATCCGTGGTGAGCCTTCAGTACTGCAGTCCTTGATAATCAATTACATTACTCAGTCTTCCCATTTGGACTTCTACTGTTCCACATAACAAGATTTAGAATGAATAAGCCAGTAAGCTCTTTTCCCAGATTGTTTGTACACTCTTTAAATGGTCACTTTATTCAAAGATTTTGGCCTAAGTATAAAAAGCCAGAGGAGCCAGTGTAGTGACTAAAAGCAAGGCTTCTGGAGCCAAGGAACTAGGCATGTTCCAACTTTATCACTTACCAGTATGCGACTCTGAGCTAGTTGCTTTATCTGTTTCTGTTTCCTAATTTGTAACATGGGGATACTAATTATGCCTATCTCCCAGGTTCAGTGAGCACAAAATGAGTTAATATATGCCAAAACCACATAAATGCTCAATAAATGTTAGCTATCGTCATCAATCATCACCAGTGTCACCATCATTAAAATAAACCCAGTGAGAGCTGACACTCTAGTGCAGGAGTGATGGAGAACATCAGAGCACTCCCAGCTATAATTTGAAGTTATAATTAAATCAATAAAGAATTCCTGTAGGACAGAAATTTAGAGGTGGGGTTTCTTCCAATATCTGCTCTGATTCAAATCCTACTAATTTTAATAATATAAGCATTCCTTTGTTAAAATATAACTTAAATGCTTCACAAAACCGAAAACATTTATTTTGAAATGAATGCTGAATTTCCTTTGAGGATGTGAAGCAAAATAGCACTGAACAAAAGCAAGAAAAATTCAAGAACTGCACATTTAATGGTCCACATTTCCCAGTATTAACTGAAAGAAAGCATAAACTGTCAGCTACATGAGGGTCACAGTGATTTACCTACTACTCTTTGACAGTAGCTCAAGAAAGACTGCAGGCAGAGCTGTCGAACCTTACCTATCTCCTATCACTCGCTTCTTTAATTGCTGATGGTTAAGCCTTTTATGAATCTATTTTTAACACATACCATTTCTTGAAAGGAGAAAATAATTTCTATAGGTTTATTATTTGTTCTTCCAAGAAGCATTTTTACAATTTCTTTTTAAATTGACCATTTCAGTAGTTAACTTCTAACCTACTCAACCACCCCCAACCTTCTTGATTTTATATTATATAGACCTGAATTTATCTCTTCCACATCTTCTTTCTTAATGGGGTTTTATCACTCTGCTATTTAACTAGTTTTTCCTCCTTTTATTATATCAATGGATTCTTCCAAAGAAAATGAACAAATACCCATAAACATAATTTTGCTACAATTTCAAAGGATTATCTGAAGGTTATCTATGAATTCCAAGATTAGAAAGTCCCACTCTAGATTTTAAATCTGTTTAGCTTCTTGAGGTAAAAGGGTCCTCATTTTAGCTGCATATTATCATGGCCTTGTGACAATTATTTGTTATTTTATTTTGAATGTGCTTCTTAACCCCAGGACTTCACTGAACAAACTCACTGAGCCAACGTTCAAAGCCTCAGAGCTAGTAAGTGGAGGAACCACCCTTGACCACACCCTTCTTTTCTTTTTTTAATATTTATTGTTAATGAGTTTATTTAAGCCAAACTGATGACTCATGCCAGGGAGCAAAATCTCAAATGCTCCCCAGCTTTATCTGCTAATTAATTTAAGACACCACCGATATATACATAAAAAAGAAATTTTTCTTCCATTACTGCCAGTCAATTAATTTAAGTTTAACCCTAATAGAAATAAATGGACAGGTGTTAAAAAGAATAATTGGGCCCTGGCTGGCGTAGCTCAGTGGACTGAGCACAGGCTGCGAACCAAAATATTGCAGGTTCAATTCCCAGTCAGGGCACATGCCTGGGTTGCAGGCCATGTCCCCCAGCAACTGAACACTGATGTTTCTCTCTCTCTCCCCCTCCCTTCCCTCTCTAAAAATAAATAAATAAAATCTTTAAAAAAAAGAATAATTGGGTACATAGCAGCATTATATTTTCAATTAAAAAATATGAAACAATAAGATAAATCAAGAAAATGTATGCAAGGGGGGAAAAGAGGGGATATCTATAATAGGGTCAACAATAAAAATGAAGTTAAAGAGAAAAGAAAAAAAAGAAATCCAACAAAGGAACCAGTATTCATTATCTGAAGATCCTGGACAGGCCCTTAGTACTGAATATTTATACCAGAATGTGATGGAAATGCTTCGAGGTACTTTTGGTTGTCACAGTATCAGGTTAACATTAGAGGAGATGGGTGGGATGAAGACATTCTGTAACCCACAGTACTCTTTCATACAACAAAGTTGCTTCTGAACTAGACATCCAAGCTCGAAACTATGTCTGCCAAAGATAAAAGCTGTTTGTTTTTAATAAAAGTTTAAGGATACACTAAATTTCCAAGAATGTGATTACAGTGTAAATTGATGGAAGACTGACTTTGTTCAGAATCTTAGCAAGTGCTGTTGGATATTTTAGAAAACCGCATGACTGTAAGCAACAGCACCATTTCATTTTGTGTTTTGCTATATGTGTTAAATGTACCTGCTTTACAGTTTAACCTTTGGTTCAATCTTTGCATTGGCAGGAGATCAGTCTTCTCTATATCTACTATCTAAAAATATATGACTGATCTTCTTACCTATTAATGAAATGCTAGCAACATAACTTGCTGTGATGATGGAAATATTCTCTATCAAATGATTATAAAGCAGTTGAAATAAGGTTAGAGTGACTGAGAAATTAAAATTTTAATTTAATTTTAATTAATCTTGATTTAAATACCATGTGACAGTGTGGCTACAGACAACTTCAAACTGACAGTAAAGATAGTATAATATATCAATATGCATTGTGGCAGAATGCCTAGTTTTACAAGAAAAATAGCACTTTGAAATAATTTGTTATAATAAATAATTATCAATTAGAACAGCAATATAAATCAGATCTCTGCCATTACTAACCCCTCAAACACTTCTTCCCTTTTTGTTACTTTTTGTATTCTTCCTCAAATCTGTGGCATTGTACTAGACATACAGCAACAGAACTGTCTTATTAGACATTCTGAGGTTAAATTAAATTCTCCATAAAGACAGCTCCCCCCATGTTACAGACCTAAAGTTAACATATGTGGAGGTCAAGTCACTACTTAATGCCACAAAGTGGTGTAAGAGGATGCACAGACTTTTTCCTCTTCCTTTTCTTAAGGTCTCAATTACCTGTGACTTCTTGCAAGAACTGTAAACTTAATCCCTTCAGGGATGGTAAGAATTTACCACTTCATGTAGTCTTATAATGCTTTCCCTTTGAAATAAAATGTAAACCATGGTGCCACCATTCAACTCATTATTATAACTGTTCCCCATCAGAAAAATGATTACTTTCAGTGGTAGCAAATAATGAATTAAAAATCACTGAAAAAAATCTCCATGGCTTTATGCAACGTTATCTATGTTTTTACATCTTTTAATTAGAAAAAAACATATTTTTCAGAAATCTTATATTAAAACCACTGAACACTACTGTGTTGAAAGGCAAGTAGGATGTCTCCAATGAGCATATTCAGAATGAAGATAGCCTTGTTTTTAACTTGAAGTGCTTGCCTTTGACTGGTCTTTGTGAACTCCAGCCTAAACGGATTCAAGCCCAGACTCCACTGTGACTGCTCTCTTCCACTGTGCATATTTCAGAACATATGCTTCAGTACATGAGTTTGCATGTCTGAGCTGTTTTCTAGGAAAAAAAACAATTAAATCTGGTTTTACATTTCTGTATCAAGAACATGGTTTAAAGACTTCCCTTTGGAGAGGTTTTTGACATTCTTTACATAGATATTCTTTAACATCTGTCAGTGCATGGTGGTGATGGTTCTCCTAGTGAAAATAGAGAGACCCTCTCTGGGTAGTTCTTTGATACAAATATATTAAATAATACAACATGCTCAATTCTACACCAGCCTAGGTGAAGAATCTGATTTTGCTAGTCAATTTAGCTATCTTGTTGTAATTCTCAGAGGTTTTAAGAATAGTTCTTTTGCAATCATTAACCATCTATATTTTCATATGAATAAGTTAAAATAGTTTAGAACTTTTTCTGATTTTCTTACAATTTCTATTTAAAGTTTTATGACTTAAGTAAATTCCTTTCTTTTTTGAAAGGAAAAAATTAAAATACTTCTAATGGTATAATTAACACCAATTTGGTTTTTCTAATTTGTACACATGTTCACTGTAATGTTGATCTACATGTGAAGCCAGCAACTTGACCATGTATGTGTTTGTGTGTATGTGTGTGAGAGAGAGAGGATGGGAGACTGAGGGAGAGACACAGAGAGACAGAGAGAGAGAGAGTCAGACAGACAGAGAGAAAGGGCAGGAGAGACAGAGAGGTAGAGATAGGGAGGGTGAAGGAGAGAGAGAAAGAGAGAGAGAGAACTGTCTAGGTATTCCTCATCATTAAAAGTAGTGTTAGGATAAACCTAAGGTCTTTTGCAGTTCTATGAATTTATTCTACTTTTATACAATTTTAAGTGTTTGAAAACTAATATAGTATAGAGTGACATTATGTCAAAATTGATTAAATATACATATAAAATACAGATATTTAAAACTCTTTAACTGGCCACATCAAATATTATTATAGACTTAAGTAGTAGATTGATAAATTAACCTTTACATGCAGACTACTGGGTATTATTTTGGATTTGTTTCACTTTTTCAGAAGACCATCTGCTGTGTTTCTCTGACCGTCCAGCCTATTGCTTTCTTCTGTTCAATCTGTAAGATGCCTACAAGATCCTCTGACCACCATACTCTCTGTGCTGAACCATCAAGCACAGCAGCTATGGTTAATAAAATAAAGGCAGAGTGTTTATAAAATTCTATAGTTCTTCTACATTTCCACTCATTAAAATTTAAAATACAGCACAAATCTTAAATCCTAATTTATCATCACAGTCATTAGAAGCTGTAAATGAAAAACAAAACATACTATAACCTTAATTTCTGCTACCTGAATTATAATGAAAGCCCTTCAAAAAAAAACTAATGCTTATCCCTTTAAAAACACTATATAGGGTGTGTCTATCAACTAGCTGAAAATAACGTGTAACAACTGACTGGAAACCTACATGCCCTTAAGTAACAAGCAAAGGATATTGTTCATAACCAAACTCTATTCCCTTAATTGCAATCATCCTAGATAAGAATATTCATCTTTTTCTATAATTCTAATATAAATGTATGATTTTCTTTTTCTCTTAAACCAAGTTCCTTTTAACCTCAACGTGCTAATTGGAATTTTGTGCCACAACAAACAGAAGCTTTGTCTTGTTTAAGCACTAATTTATTTTATGAAATCTGAAAATGAAATCTTTTTAAATGTCAAATAAGTTCACTTTTTAATAATGTGGAATATGCATATAATGTAATATATTACATATGACATCAGTAATAACAGTTATAATCTTTTCTCAGAGCTACAAAATAAGATGTGTTAAGCAATTTGGGAAAGGGCAATTCTATCAGATAACAACCACATTAAGTCTGTTTTTATAAAAATATTCATTGCTGACCAGAATATGAATTTATACATTCATACTGGAGAACAACTTTGCTTGTCTCATATTGGATATTTTAAAAAATGCAATTCTAACTTTGCCCTCCTACACAATGTTTGTTCTGCACACTTGTTAGGGAAATTAAAGATATATATCAAAACAATCCCAGAAAGTCCAAAGGAAAAAAGGAGTAAATACTTTCAGGTACATAAAATATGCTGATGACTAAAATGGGATCAAAGATGGAGCTAGAATTATGGCATCTAAACAAAAAGGCTTATATTTTCTGGCATATAATTTTTATTTTATGAGAGAAGAAAATATATACATTTATTGTCAGAGACAAGTTTTGTCAGTGTAAAACAGAAGAAGAGAAAGATCTAGGTTTGATTGTGACTGAGTTTTTTTTTAATCTTGTTTCTGTCTCTTTGAATTAGTTCCTTACCATATAGGTATTGTGGAATTTTCAACAAATACCTACTCAATATGTATATGAGATAAGCAAATACCAATGAGAAATAGAGAAACTCTCTCATTCCCCCAACCCAAGGATGCAACATGGAGTGAGAAGCCATCCTCTACCAATTTCCTTGGTGGGAGGCAGAAGTAGTCATAGCCAGAAGGTCATGCTGATTTCTGTGCCCTTTCAACAAGAGACGAGACTTCCTCTGGTGCCTTCTGGAAAGCCAAATGCTTTAAACACTGTTCTTGCAAGCCTGTATGGACTGGCAAGGGTCAGACAAAAAAAAAAAAACCTTTAAAAAAAGAATCAGACCCAGGCTACCATCCAGAGTGTTTGAACAGCCTCCGCTGCAGGACAACATCCAGAGTCACTGAGGGAAGGAGAGGCCAAGGTGGAGAGTGCAGACACCTATCACATGCTGACAAGGTTGAAGTCAGGTTTTATTAATTAATTAATTAATTAATTAATTAGAAGTATATTTTATTATGTTATTACAGTTGTCCCCATGTTTTCTACCCTTTAGTCCCCTCCGCCCTGCACTACCCCTCCCACCAGCATTCCTCCCTGCCCCCCATGCTCGCACTTCATGTCCATGGGTCACGCATATAAGTTCTTTGGCTTCTCCATTTCCTATGCCATCCTTAACCTCCCCATGTCTTTTTTTATACCATTTACACTTATTCCCTGTACCTTTTCCCTCATTCTCCCCACTCACGCTTCCCGCTGATAACCCTCCATGTGATCTTCATTTCTGTGATTCTGTTACTATTCTAGTTGTTTGTTTCATTTGTTTTTGTTTTTAGGTTCAGTTGCTGACAGGTGTGTGTTTGTTTTCATTTTACTGTTTGCATTTTTGATCATCTTTTTCTTAGATAAATCCCTTCAACATTTCATATAATAAGGGCTCAGTGATGATGAACTCCTTTAACTTGACCTTATCTAGGAAGCACTTTATCTGCCTTTCCATTCTAAATGATAGCTTTGTTGAAGTGAAGTTGGTTTTAGAAAGACCCTAGGGCTTGAAATAGAGCTTGTGACTTCACACACCCTTATAGGCCCTGGTTAATATTTGTCCTTTGTACCTTCAAACTGGATACATTTATTAAACACTCCAGTTCACACCCTTTAATAAAATCTGAGGGCACCAAAGCCTAAGAAGTTCTGTGATATTAAAAAAAAAAAAAAAAAGGGCAACTGACTACATAAGTATAGAAAGCAAGTAATTTAAAGGCACTTCATATGATAAGGTGGTTTTAGATAATCTGCAAGGTCAGTAACAGTCCACAATGTTGTTTCGCTCCCAAAAAAGTTAATTCAGATTTAGGCTGAATTAGTACAAGTTTATGAGTATACGCTACATAATACTCCACATAATAATCTCAATCTCCCTCCAATTTCTGACCATATCTAAAGTATTGTGACCCATTCTGGGCAATACAATTGGAGGGTCCCTGATAACTGGGTCCTTTCCTGAAGAAGATGGTGAAAGAATGTTGTTTCATGCTGAGTGAAGAACTTAAAGGAAGAAGGGCATTCAGCAGGAAAAAGAAAAAAAAAAAGGAAAAGGACCACACAATTGTACAGAAAATGTGAAAGTCTTTAATATTAAAAAGGCTTCAATATTTATTGTATGTGTATGTAGTGTATGTCTCAAAAAAAAAGCAGAAATAAGAAAATGGGTAGAAGTTCCAGGACAGCTGATTTAGCAGATTTCAGTTGAATCTGAGGAGGAACGTCAGAAAGGCTGGCTGAAGAGGAATTGGCTGTTTGTGCATTAATAGAGGAAATCACAGGGAATTCTTTAGATGGATGACCACTGTGGCAATGATGGAGTTTCAATTCAGCAAGGGCTGAATTAGATGACATTGAATTTCTTCTATTTCTAAACTTGTATGATTCTCTGACTCACAGTGCTGATTAGGTCTTCCAACAGCAGAAAGCACGAAAGTTGGAAAGCAAATTAAAAATGAGCAGCTGAACAGTTAGAAGGTCAGGTGTGCAGTAAAAATTTTAAATCAGGCACCTTTCATCACTTAACTCTTACAAACCATGAAGCATGGTACTCATTAATGACCTACACATCCACAGGCACCCTGCCTTATTTCCAGAGAGCAACATCTGTTATACATGACTAGCTTATCCATCTGGCTCAAACCTGAAGATAAAGATGACTCTTGACATGACTGCTGGCTAGATGACCAGCTAAATTTTGTTCCAGATAGAATGCACACTTAAATTGACCAGAAAAAAAGAGTTATTTGACCCCTTCTATTTGACCCCTCCCTAGATAGGCAATTTTTAAATCATCTTCTTCAGTATGCAAAAGAGACTTTAAAAGGCCAAATACAGTTATCTTTTTCTATTACCTATGTTAGTCTCTTTAATAAATCTGTGCTCATGCTGACTTTTGAACTTCCACTTTGTAGTGCTTAGCACTACACTATACACAATAGGCATTTGACAAATTGAGAAAATTAGAGTAAATATATATTATCAAATGCTACCCAAACTTCTGCAACTGGTTCTATAAACTGGGGTCTGCAATGACAACTCACCACCCAACCATCAGTTAACACATGGGTGCCTAACCTTGGCTTCCCATCTCAAAGCTGCATTCATGTAATTTTGAATCCTGAGTAGCAGTCTAGGTGTTGACAATGTGTGACTCAGAAGGCTGGGGGTATTCTCTATCCTCTGAGTCATTCCTATCAAAATTTGACTGTGACTACACAGTGACCACAGGGTTACATCCAACAGGTTAATGACTTTTTGCTTCCCATCTGAGAAACAACATTGTTTCTGAGCAAACTGGCATCTTGATTTTGTTCTAAATGCTAGTAGAGTAAAATACTGTCAAGAATCAAATATCTTTGGGATAAAATTCTGTAAAAAAAAAAAAAAGGAAATATTACACATGCCAGTCTCTGAATCCACATCAAAGCACCTATAAGGGTGGGCAAAAATAGGTTTATAGTTGTGAGTACAGAAAACACAGTTTGTTCTTGTGTTATTATTTAATTATTGTATTATTTTCCAAACAAATAACTATATTTGCCCCACCCTGTATTTATGATTTAAAATAATAAATAAAAGTGTTTTTGTTTGCTTTTGTTTTTATTTAGTAGGTGGTTCTCACTACTTCCTTGGGATAAAATAATGATGTTATTTTAAAGCTTTTACTAACCAGAACACATATTAAAAAATATTAAAATTCCAAAAGAACAGTGTTAGGTTAGCACAACAAGTATCTCAGAATAAATTCTATGCT
This sequence comes from Tonatia bakeri, assembly GCA_004024845.1. NCBI lineage: Eukaryota > Metazoa > Chordata > Mammalia > Chiroptera > Phyllostomidae > Tonatia > Tonatia bakeri. Next base: position 51,591 of record PVIA01000895.1, read on the forward strand.
TTTAAAGTAAGACAAAGCAGGGTAGAATAGTGAATTAAAATGTTTTTCTTCACTAATGAAAAGGGATTAGTAGTCCCTAATAAGAAACTTAACTTTGGTGAGCATTCATTTCTCCTCTGAAATACTGTACAAGGTTTTCTATATCTAGTTTTCCTTGCCCAAGAAAATGGATTTCCTGAATAAATGTCTACAAAAATTTAGGAGAGAATCTCAAGATCCTAGAGCTTTTTGATTTACCAAGAAAAGGTGAATGAAGAACAGAATTTTGTTCAGAGAACATACATCACAGAGCCACAGCTGACTGGTTTACTAGTCAAAGAGAATTAAAACTTTGGATAACAAACCAACCGACTGTTTAAAAATAATTGTTCCCTAATTCACTTATTTTATGTGAGCAACTCTATAAGCATTATGTCATCTTGGGGAAGGTTACCTTTCTTGTGTGAAATGAAATCACCACAGCATCTACCTGCTAGGATTGCTGGGAACATTGTATGAGAGAACTCATAGAGAGGAGTTAGTAAATGCTCAATTCAAGTCCAGTCAGAACAGGCCTTGATTGAACACAGAACAGTTCAGGCAAATAACTAGCTACTTTCTGTTATAACTAACATAGGTATGGCTGTCAGGCTTACTGGGGCTGGCAAACTGACACTGCAGGCGGGTTAATTCTTTCTGGGGATGGACAGCAGCTGATAACAGTTTTCAAAGATGTCCTGTTCAAAGAAGTTGGGTCTAACTTCCAATGGATGTCAATTAGCTGATCTGCCGGATAAGCAATAGCAGCGGGGACTTCTAAAGAGCGATGTTTCCAGGCCCCAGAGGGCCTTTCTGTTGAGGGCAGAACCCTGTGACTATGGATAGGGGAATAGAATAGGAACCATGAGGGAGAAGGGCTGGGCCTGAGTGCCTGTCCTGGGCTGGGACTCCAACCTATCCATGCATTCATTAGTTCTTTCATTTGTTCAGCAAATATTAAAGGCCCGTCTCCAGCAGGTACTCTTCTAGGTGCAAGGGTCACCAGTGCACAAAAAAGAGAAAGACAGGATTCCCGGATTGAGTGCTTAGACTGTGGTAGGGAGAAAAAGACAACAAACAAATCAACAAGTCCAAGAGGAGTAGGTGCTGTTCAGAAAATTAAAATACGGTGATAGGATAGAGAGGGGAAACATTAGATAAGTGGTGAAGGGAGGAACAGGTGAGGGGATTCCTTTAACACACTGCTTGCACCCTTGTTGGTTTAACAAACAATTTATGCAGGTATACAAACCACCAGTTCCTGTCATAACTGGTGCAGGCCCGGCTGTGAGTTTTCTGCGGCAGGCAGGGTAACTCGGCAATAGAGTTGAGTCCTTGTGAATGTAGAGAGCAACTGACAAAGTTTTCAAAGACATGTGGTGGGATTTAGGGAGGCAAGACTTTTTAATTTTCTAAAGAAATGTCTACCCCTACATTTGCCTATTTATATACGTGAGCATTAGTATGCTCAGGCTTCTATAGGAAAATACCACAGACTGGGTATCTAAAACATCGGAAACTTATTTTCTCACAGTTCTGTAGGCTAGAGGTCCCTAATCAAAGTTCTGCCTGATTCAGCTTCTGGTGGGTCTTCTCACGGTGTCTTCACATGCCCTTCCCTCAGGACGTACACCTCCAGAGAGCGCTCTTTGGTCTCCTCCTTTTATTAGGACATCAACCCCATGGGATTAGGGACTCACCCTTATGACCTCAGGTAACCTTTATTAGCATCATATAGGCCTTATCTCCAATGCAGTCATATTGGGGGTTTGGACTTCATTCAAGTACCAACTTTGGCAGTACACGATTCTGTCCATAACAATGATATTGTCATATAAATTCCTTTTTGTGTGAGTACATACAGATGTTCAATTTATTAGAAACATATTTCTTACCATTATGTACCAAGCAGATACTCAGTATAGGAACATAAGTCAGAGTCTAGTGGGGGAGATAAACAACTATGATAAAATGTGAAATCCTAATACTAGAGGCACAGGTAAATGCAAAGAATTTTATGAGGAAAGACAGGTCAGGGAACCCGTGGGAGAAAAGATGACATTCATAATATTTTTATAGGAGTGGGAATTCAGCAGTGAGGCAGACAAGAAAGTCCAGTCCTACCTTACAACTCAACCTTGATGAAAAAGGTCTTGCTCTGACTACCCTGCTCTGAAGGTATATATCCTTTTACTGAGTTTCAACAATAATTGGTTTGCACAGTTCACTTGGCAATTAACAAAGTAGTACTCTGAGATTTGGCTTCTACTACTGTCTTGAACTACTACTTAAGTCTCTTGTTACCAATTGCTTTCAATGAGACCCTGCCTTGTTTTCTAACTAGAATGTAGGTTTCTTCAAGGTAAGAGTCAGATACTTTGAATCCTTCAATACAATAGCAGCTCAGGAAATAAATGTTGCTTTGATTTGATGTTGAGATCAAAGAATATAGAAAAAAGTTTAGATACATAGTTTAGATACAAAGTTTAGGAGCTTCATAATCAGTTTCTGACTTTTCACTAGAAGAGAATATTACTGGTTAATTTTTCTGGGTCTCACTTTTTTCTATCAAAAGACAGCATTGACTAGATATCAGTGGTTCTTATAAGCTCTAAATCTCCATGAACATACTAGTTCAATCTCATATTCAACAACCCATCTAATTAGGGGTGATCTCACAGGTTCCAGGCTCTACGACTTTTTATAGTCTCCTTTTGCTTCTTGTCCAGATTCTATGTAGGTAATTAAAAGGCCATTAAAATTCATTCTAACCCCTCAACCACTAGGAAACACTAAGAACAAAAAAGGGTAGCTTGGACAATCAGAGAGGTTTCGGAGACACAAGAACACTGACTAGAATATGGAGACAAAGGAACCCTTGTGCACTGTTGATGAACATGTTCACTAGTACAGCCAATATGGAAAACAGAATGGACATTCCTCAAAAAATTAAAAATGAAACTGTCACTTCTGGGTACATATAAAAAACCCCAAGACAAGATACTGAAGAGTATCTACACTCCCATGGCATTGCAACATTACTCACAGCAGCCAAGATATGGAGATAGCCTAAGTATCCATCAACAGATGAGTGGCTAAAGGAGATGTGGTTGGTGTATACATACAATGAAATGTTACTCAACCACAAAAAAGAAGAAAATCAAAAAAGAAGAAAATCCTGCCATTTCAGATAACATGGATGACTTTCCGGGCATTATGTTGAATGAAATAAGTCAGACATAGAAAGACAAATATTGAATGATATCATTATGTGTGAAATCTAAACAAACAAACAAAAAAGTCAAACTCTTAGAAACAGAGTAGAAAAGTGGTTGCTAGGGGTGAAGGGGTGGGGGAATACAGAGAGACTGGTAAAAGGGTACATACTTTCAGCTATAAGAAGAATAAGGCTGAAGGATCTAACATATAAGATGGTGATTATAGTTGATAACACTATATTGTATAACCAAAATTTGCTAAGAGAACTTACATGTTTTCTCACACACACAACAAATACATGAAGTGATGGATGTGAAAAAAATTCCCTCTATATTATATTTAACATAAATGAGGGGAAGGGAGAGACAACTAAAAAATTTAATGATCAATTCTGAAAGTATAAATTTTAACCTTAAAATAGAGTTAACATTTTTGTTGACATCTAGTACAGCATTGTTAATTGTTCTACTTTAAGTGAGCTATATGGAAGACCAGGACAGACAACACTGACAAGTAAATTACAGAATACTCACTTCTGCTCTCCAGTGATGGTTCAAACATTGAACAATATAGTATTTATATTTAAACAAAAAACAGTCCAAGCATACAAATGTAATACCATATATTTTGTACCTTCTATTTTGCAACAAAACCTTATCCTAAATGAACAAGTGGGTTAAAAAGTGACAACTTGATTAAAAAAGATAATTTTCTTTAACAGTTCTGAATTAGACTAGTTTAGTGTTTACCAAAAAAAGAGGTTACATTTAAAAAGTGGTTACAGTTCTAACTTTACCGTCACAAACCCTTTTGTTGGATGACATTAAACAAATTGGTTGTAAAAACTAGTGTTTGTAAAGTCACTCTTATGTCCAAGTATGGAGCAAGGTCCATGACCACAAAACTCTACCAGCTCTACCTTTACACAGAATTGCCAAGATGACTGCGTTATTAGCCAGGCCTGACTGAAACAATCCACTGTCCACAAAGCTACTTGAAAGTACTGTCTCCGTTGAAAATCACAGTAATTCAACAATACATCACTGCTGCAATTCCCACCACAGGCAACACTTTGTCCCCAACAAAGAAGCCTCACATTCTACGTCTGCAGAAACCCCAGTCCTGCCTAAGACTGTAAGGCTGCCAACAGGAACATCTGTGTGATCAACAGGACACAAAACTGGCTCTCTTCTTGTTCCTTTCTTTCTTGTCCTTTCTGTTTTCATCATTTTTATTTCCTAAACAATACACTGGACGTTTGCTTGGTAAGGAAATGATCTTTCATTCCTTTCCTCTTCCCTTTTACTTATTTGTTTATTTGTTTTACATGACAGTCAAACAACTACATCTGCCATCTATTATTAAGTTCAAATCCTGAAAACACAGTAAAGTTTGTTTTCTGATTTCATAACTTGTGATCCTTGGAAGAACGCTGACTTGAAAGATAAAGATCCCTAGTAGTATACTGATAAAAAGAAGCTATCCAATTCTGAGAATATATTTTTTTATTTTAATCATTGTTCAAGTATAGTTTTCTCCCCATAACTCCCATTCCAGCCCGCCTACCCATCCCTCCCCACTTCCCTCCCATTACCAGCCTCCCCTTAGTTTTTGTCCATGTTCCTTTAACTTTGTTCTTGTAAACCCTTCCCCTTTTCCCCTGAAACTCCCTCTTCTCTCTCCTCCGGTCACTTTCAGCCTGTCCTCTATTTCAATGTCTTTGACTATATTTTGCCTGTTTCTTTGTTTTGTTGTTTAGGTTCCTGTTAAAGGTGAGATCATATGGTATTTATCTTTCACTGCCTGGTTTATTTCGCTTAGCATAATGCTTTCCAGTTCCATCAATGCTGTTGCAAAGGGTAGGAGCTCCTTCTTTCTTTCTGCTGCATAGAATTCCATTGTGTAAATGCACCACAGTTTTTTGATCCACTCAC
>PVIA01000895.1:56861-298540 GCA_004024845.1 Tonatia bakeri
GTGCAAAGGTTCTTTTGGATTGGTGTTTTAGGATTCTTAGGATATAGTCCCAGCAGTGGAATTGCTGGGTCAAAAGGCAGATCCATTTTTAGTTTTCTGAGGAAGTTCCATACTGTTTTCCATAGTGGTTGTACCAGTCTGCAGTCCCACCAACAGTGCACTAGGGTCCCCTTTTCTCCACAACCTCTCCAACACTTGTCGTTTGTTGCTTTGTTTATGATGGCCATCCTGACTGGTGTGAAGTGGTATCTCATTGTGGTTTTAATTTGCATCTCTCTGATAGCTAGCAATATTGAACATTGTTTCATGTGTCTCTGGATCCTCTGTATGTCCTCCTTGGAGAAGTGTCTGTTCAAGTCCTTTGCCCATTTTTTAACTGGGTTGCTTGTCTTCTTAGAGTGGAGTCGTGTAAGTTTTTTATATATTTTGGAAATTAAGCCCTTGTCTGAGGTATCATTGGCAAATATGTTTTCCCATATAGTTGGTTCTTTTTATTTTGATACTGTTTTCTTTAGCTGTGCAGAAGCTTTTTATTTTGATGAGGTCCCAATTGTTTATTCTTTCCTTTATGTCCCTTGCTCTAGGGGACATGTCAGTAAAAAAGTTTCTGTGTGAAATATGTGAGATTTTCCTACTTATGTTCCCCTCTAGTACTTTAATGGTGTCACAGTTTATATTTAAGTGTTTTATCCACCTTGAATTTATTTTTGTATCAGGTGTAAGTTGGTGCTCTGGTTTCATTTTTTTGCATGTAGCTGTCCAGTTCTCCCAACATTTGTGGAAGAGGCTATTTTTACTCCATTTTATGTTGTTGCCTCTTTTGTCAAATATTAATTGACCATAACTTGGGTCAAATATTAATTGACCAAGACTTGGGTTTATTTCTGGGCTCTCTGTTCTGTTCCACTGGTCCGTGTGCCTGTTTTTATGCCAGTACCAGGCTGTTTTCATTACAGTGGCCTTGTAGTACAGTTTAGTGTCAGGTATTGTGATCCCTCCTACTTTACTCTTCTTCAATTCTGAGAATATTCTAAAACTTCATTTATTTTTATCGAGTGATAAAGCCAAATAAAACACTAAAAAATGGTAATACACCCTTAAGAATAAAAAAGTCTTCTAAACTACATGTTCACTGTAGAAAATTTACAATATAAGCTAATATTTCCATAAGAATATTACATTTTGGCATGTTATACCAAGAAAGACTTCTCTTATGCCTACCCTTACCTCCAATTAATATTTGGGTTTAAAGAAGTAAAGAAATTAAGGTACACCAAGAGACAGATGGACAAAGACTATGACTAAGAATTCACCAGAGAAAAATTACAATTTATAGGCCCACAACTGTCATCTGCTCCCCAAATAAAAGAAAAACAATGCTCAATTTGAATAAATCTAGAAACTTGTTATCAATATGATTAATATTTTAAAAATAGAGTGCCCACATTTGCAAAGGAATAGTCAGGATTTTAAATTAGTACTACCTTTCTAAAGACCAATTTGGCAATGAGTGTTTATGCCTAACGGCCCAGCAATTTTACTTTCAGGATTTTTTCCCACACAAGTGAGGGGAGATGAGCATAAAGATGTTTACTGTAGCTTTATTTACAATAGAAATAATTTACAAATAGCCAAATATTCAGCTACAGAGGATTTGTTAAATAAATAAAGATACATCTCTATGAGTACTATACAATTGAGTAAAATGAGGTTTAAGAGACTGTGTAGTAAAAAAATGTTCATTGTATATAGTTAATAAACAAAAATAGGTTATAAAATATGATAAATGATGGCAATCTACCTTTTAAAAATGTAAGCTTCCTTAGAAAAAGTAAAAATGTTAGTATTATCTCATGGTGATAATATTCTATAATAAACACACCATTAGTTTTAGAACCAGAAAAAAGTCTCTGAATCATTGCCTCTTAGAATTGATGGCAATTTTTAACTTATCATTAAAAAAAATAAAGAGTAATTCATTCCTGCTCAAACACACATTAATATTTTCCTGGGTTTTCAAAACTGTTCCATTGAAAGCATGTACAATTTCACATGAAAGCTGCAGCAAGATATATATAAGAAAAGGGAGACAGTATAATAATTTAAGGGAATGGGAACAGAATCTCTTAGTTTTATTATTTTAAGCAGTAACAGGCAAACTCAAAATCATAACTGAAAAAGTTTAATGGAGATAGAACTGATTGACAGTGATTTTCATTCTGAAAGACCTGAATGTGAAATTATCTCTAATTTTTAGTAGACTGAAACAAAATAACCAACAAATAACTAAAATTTGTGTGTGTGTGTAATTATTGATAGAAATGGAATAAATGGAAAATAATGAAGTTTTTTTATTCTTTAAATCAAAGACAAAATGAAGTGTATTTGTATCTTCCATAATTTGATAATACCTTACACTACAAAACTAGATTACTAAAGAAATTACTTTCTAATTTTATTTTGAAAGGATAAAGGTATCATCTAATATTTTACATTTAATATGTTTACTCCCTTCTGAAATGTTGCACAGGAGTCAGGAAGCTACAAGCAGAAAATCTGAGTTCTGAAAGCATGCAAAGTGTGAGCATGAGCCTCTGAGTTTACATCATTCTGTTTCCATGACACACTTTGTAAACTAGTTTTAAATCACACAGCTGTGATTCTGATATAGTAACCTGTGTCCATTGTATTTCTTTTGAAAAAAATTATTTGCTTAAAGTGGCAAAAAAAAGGTGTTTACAAAGTAGCTGTTGAATAAATTAGAGGTGTACTCTATTAAGTGACACCAGTTTATTACACAATATTTAAAATCCATCACTGGAAAAGCAGTAAAGACTTCTGGTTTGTGATCTGGATTTCTCTGTACACAGCACAGTTCATGTTATATTTTTAAAATACTCTTATTCTAGACACTAATGATTTTAACTGTTGTATTCACTAAATCATGTTCATAAATAAAATTAAAGGGCAAATACTAAACTAGGTACGTGAAGATCTGTCAACAAATAACACAACTTTTAAAGAATGTCCAGTCATTAGTTCCTTCTGATTTAATGACTAAATAAGCATACTGCAGGGGAATGTTTGTCCACCCAGGGAAAGGTGAATGCCTTGTTACCAAATGTTGGTGGGGAATGCCACAGAAACACACACGCCTTCACTGAGCACTTTTTTTGAATGGAGTTTATTTCACTCTTACTATTTGCCATGCATGGTGCTTTGTACTCAATATGTTATTTCAACTTTACATGGAGATGTTCCTAGCACCATTCACCAAGTGAAAAACTTTCCCAGACTCACACAGCTAGTAAATAATAGAGCTGGGATTCAAACCAGGCTCTCTGACTCCAGTCTGTGCTCATTTGACGGTGTTATTGTGTCAAGAAAAGTAAACTGAATGCTGAAATCACAGGACAACTTATGGTTGAATTTTAGCACTGAATGTTACCAGATCAAAATCACCTTGCTTGTTACCAGTTTTCCTGTCCTCAGAGACACTGACAGAGTCCATTTGTTTAACAGAGTTAGATCCAAACTAAGTGTGTGACATATGAGAATTCATAGATAACTGGACAATTTTTTTGAAAACCTGTCAAAAAGGTACACTGACTGTCAACTGAGGACCCCACAGATTTCTAGATAAGCTGGGCTATAAGTTCAGTGATATAAGTGGGTTTTCTGTTCAGGAAACTCCAATTTGATCCCATAAATAAGTAAAAAATATCTTTATATGCATTTATAAGTTATCTATGAAGTAAGTGAAACCAAACATTTAACATGAAACTTTCCCTGAGTGGAGGAGTCTTTGGCATGCTTAGCTGGCTCTGGGAGGGGAGGAGGAAAGGGAAAGTGGCTGTGGGGACATCCACTGCTGGTTGCAGCTGACAGGCACCAGCAATCAAAGTTTCAGAGAACTTACTCAAAGACTAGGGCAGAGTTTCTCTATAGATTCCTTAAGACAGGATTCAGTAACCTTACCCAGCTTTCACTTAGGATTTTCATCCTTCCCTTCAAAATGATTTTACTCATCCTGAAAATCGACACCTTCTGTGGTAAACCACCTTCTCACGTATTTGAGAATAGGATATCACTCTCAGACATAGTTGCTTTCTCAGGTACATAGGGATTCCTTAAGTTTCATCCTGATGCAGTCATACAATCAGACATTTTCTATGTCGTCAATGAATGCATTATTACTTTTTAAATGCTTTTGCTAGCATGCTAGTTTTCAAGCAGAAAGTATTCCTAGGCAGAGTGGCTATAATACACATAGTTCCATTCCTTTTTTTGGTCACTGTGAACATAACTGCATTTAAAAATTTATTGCATAAGCATTAGATTATCATTTTTGTAATAAAAAACAAAGAAAAATCAGCCAGGTCTCAGTCATCATTAAGACAATCTGTGAGTAAATATTACACTGTAGGTGTTCCTTTGAAGGAGTACCTTTTGGCTGTAAGGTCTCTTTCCACAATGTTATCATTATCCGTCCTGCCATCCCCTGGTCTTTCCTCTATTTCCTAGGGGGTTTTTAAAAGTAAACCCTGTCTAATCCCATTTTAGCTAGGAAACCAAATTATCTTATTCAGAAATACATGTTAATGAGTATTGAAAAAGCATTCTGGGGCCAGAAGCACTGGTTTTCAGTTTTAGTAAGCACTTGAGGTTGTTGGTGGATGTGCTGAAGGCTGATTTCTGGGCTTCATCCCCAGATACTATGATTCTCCACATTCAAGTGAGATTAACGGATTACACAAATTGAGCAGAAATGTCTGGTAAGAAGACACCAGGTTTCATACAAGAGGTTTTGTGGCCGCTGTTTTTAGAACTCCACATTATCTGCAGGGTTTCTACTCTACTCTGGATAGGTGTCATAGGAATCTTATCCTAGACAAATGAGTAAAGTTTCTCTTAGAAATTTTGCTTTGACATCAGTCTTGCAAGATGAGGTATATACTACGAATTTGGAAAGAACATTAGACAAGTGATTAAGAAGCCCTGTATTTCACAGCCAAAAAAACTATATAGCAGAATTTTTTCTTCTTCCACCATCTCCAAAGGTGGCATGTAGTTTTCCCACAGCATTGGGTTGCTGGTCTAGGTACACACATAGCCTAGGTGATAATTCACTTAGATTCAAACTACTTTTTTCAAAGCCAACTCTTCCAGACAATGCATCATCTACATTTGAAATGCTAGGTGAAATTCTACCACCACTCTCAAAAAAAAAAAGAAAGAAAGAAAGAAAAAAAGAAAGAAAGGGACAAGGAGGCATACAGTGCTGGACAAAAGAGATGGAGGAAAGTATTGACAGAGCAAGCAATCTATAGCACCCCTGGGGTAGGAAGAATTGTTGGAAGAGTTTTCTCACACATGAAAAAGCAACGAAGAGCACAATACTGACTATATTTCATTATTTTGGGAACCTAGGTATTGGAATACCTGAAGAAAAATTATCATTTGTAAACATGTATAATCCCCCTTTTCCCACTAATGGACAAATCAGTGATATAAACCTATGCTTAAAAATGAAATTAAAATTTTAAATAAAATCAGATTAGTGGAATGCTGGCCTCATCCTAGAAAAGATGTGTCTCTGAGAAAAAATATGAGACAAAAAAAGAAAAAGAAAAAGAAAACATGAGACACACAACCTCTGGTAGTTACTTTGCAAATTGAATCATTTGGAGAAATACAGGGTGGGGTAAAAGTAGGTTTACAGTTGTGAGGATGCAAATAGTTTATTCTTATATTATTTATTAGTTATTATATTATTTTCCGCACAACTACAAACCTACTTTTGTGTGTTGAAGAGATTAAATAATAAGTAAGCTAAGTCAGATATAGCTGCGAATCAACTTACAGCCCCTAATGTACACAAAGTTTCCTACTGAGGTGACAAGATACCGGAGTACGATGAACTTAAAATTGCGGGCAAAATTTCTGATTTGCTTCAAGAGGTTCAAGGACTGTATTCAACCCCACAGGAAAGTGGGTAAATTGGCTGCAACAGAGCCTGTACTGAGTCCCTGGCTGATCGAGGCTGCATTCAAGGAGTAACTGCATTTGGAAGAAGAGAGGAAATAAAGTCACAATTTTAAAAAAAACGACAAATTGTCACTGGCATGAACAATACTTTATAACTACCCCAGGATGGCTCAATTTTTGGAAGTGACTCTGCTTACAGTGAAGGCATGTGATCTCTGGGATTTTGGAGATGAGTCTCAAAATCCCACAATTATCCCCAAATTTCTGGCTAAATGACCAATTCCAGGCAATGTTTGTATTTTCTGGTTTCTCAACACTGGTTTCTTTCATGGAATTTCTGTAAACAAAGCTGAGAGGAATGGTACTAGAAGCTTGGAGTCAGAGTTGTTGCTGGGTCAGTTCTCAAGAATATCAACATTTGTTACTTACCAGAACCAATTTCTGACCAGTACCTGTGCACTTTTATCATTTAAAGTTAATTAAACTGCTGTTGAGATTTGTTTCAAAATACTACAAAAATTAATAAATATTTAAAAAATTTTCTAACAAGCTATTATAACTATAGCTAATATAAGAAAAATACCTCTACAGATGAAAGGAATTTTGAATATATGGCCCATGTCTGAACAAAACAAAAAAACCACAGTAGTATGTTCCTGCCCTAAATCATTTAGGAAGGGGAGATTCTAGAAAGGAGGGAGGGAGAGCTTACAAGGAAACTCAACTAAACTTCAATATCCTTATATTAATTACCTGTATTAAGGTAATTTTTAGGAGCAATCAATAGCCCTGTTTCATTAAATCTAGGCAAGATCTTAGATAAAAAAGATCCCCCCCCCAATTATCTTGTTTATACTTGTTAAATTTTGTTGTTAATATCAAGTACTATTTCCCCAGCTGTGAAGTCAGGCTAGCAGCTGCCTCAGCAAACCGTGCCAACGTTGTACCAGGAGAGAAAGACAGCTGCCTTGCCTGTCCTGACAGATGAAGGGAGTGTGCAACAGGCCTAGAAAAATCTCTGGTGTTGCCAGTGCTGGTTGAAGGCAGCTGCTTGCCTGTCACATGGCTGTTGAGTGTGCTAGGTGATAACAGCGATAATAAATGAAGGAAAAACAAACACAACTAATTTCTACTGTAACAATTTCAATTCCAAATCATTTTATTTATGGGATATTACATTGTTTGATCATTTTAATTTTAGACTCCTCAGCATTCTATGCACAGAAGCAAAACTTTACAATTATATAAACATTCCTGATTTCTACTTTAATTTTAATAAACTAAGCAATAAAGAGTTCTAAATATTTGTGTCCAAAACTTTAAAAGTTACAAACAACTGATTTTCTAATATTAGCATTGTTATAAAGCTTCAAAATAATCTGAGAATCATACTAGACACAACTGAGTTTGAGGTGACAATTTGGGAGGAACTACCGTATTTTGCTATGTATAACATGCAACCATATTTTGGTGTGCATCACACACACAGATTATACCCACGGTAATAATTATGCCCACATATAATGTGCACCCTTAATTTTCCCTAAAAAATTTTGGCAAAAAAGTGCACATTATACACAGCAAAATATGATAACATCTACAAGACAGAGCCTGTTTTGCCCTGACCCCAGTGGCTAAGTTGGCTGGAGCATAGTCACATCAAAAAGTTTCAGGTTCGATCCAGGTCAGGGCACAGACAGGAGGTAGCCAATTGGTATGTCTGTCTGTCTGTCTGTTCTGTCTGTCTCTCCCTTTTCACCTTCCTCCCTGCCCTCTTCTACTCTCTAAAACCAATAAACATATGTTTGGGTGAGGATTTTTTTAAAAAAGTTTAGGCAGCAGAACTGATATTAATATTTCTTTTAGGAAACATTTTTGCTTTATTAAAAAATTCACTATTCCTTTTGTTTTTAATCCTCACCGAGGATATTTTTTTTGTTTTTAAATTAATTTTAGAGAGAGAGGAAAGAAAAGGAGGGAAGAGGGGGAGAGAGTGAGAAAAAGGGAGACAGTGATTGCTTCCTGTACATGTCCCAATCAGGGACTGTGTGCCCTAACCAGGGATCAAACCCACAACCTTTTGGTGCACGGGACAATGCTTCTACTAACTGAGCCAACCTGGCCAGGGCAACATTGACTATTCTTGATCATGATGTCTTAAATTTACTTTGAAGTATTTATAATATATGCATTTGGGGGTGGTCAACTGTAGTCATAATAAAAACCCATATTTTAGAGGTGGCTATTAAAAAAACCTCTATTATCTGTATTTCAGTGGACAAATGACCTTTTTGCTAATCACCATACTGAATGTTAGGAAAGTTTTATTGAGCTATAACTAGCATGATGAATATTAGTGGGGTCCCATTTGTGAAATAAAAACTATTAAGAAATATGGGCTGACTAAATAGTATGTTAAGGACCTGGCCCACGCTTTCACGACCAGAGCTGAGGAGGAACTCAGTGGGCACTGACACTTTCCCCTCAAGGATGACTCCCTCCTTTCAATTAAATGCTCCTCTAGCCAGCTTGAAAGGGGAAGGAGTCTGTTTGCCTGTTGCTGGCTATTAAGGAGGCACGATTCTCATTTAAGGACCCATTTTCTGTGAGGTGTTGGTCAGAGCATCTCTGAGGACTGAGAGATGGGGTTTCTTCAAGTTTCAAGAATGCTTTGTGCCTGCTTCTGAATATTTAGTTAAATCTCTGTATGTGTGTGCCTTCATGTGCAGCAGAATTGGATCTGAGATTTACTACTATTACAAGTTGATAATGAGGTTGTAAAAAACCTAGCTAGTCCTTACTTAACTTTGAATGTCTTTGGAGATTACCATTATCTACCAAAAGGAGCCTAGGGTAGTGCATGAAAATACTGGCTGTGGTCAGTGTAGCACAGCAGTAAAATATGTACACTTAAGAATAATCCCATTTAAAGTCACGATCTTTTCAAATGCAAATTTTCAAAGCACTACAACTATTTACTATCAAGGGGCATTTATAAATATAGTTATATTAATCTGCACAGGAACGTATGACTTTATGACAAAACAAGTAAAACATTGTAAGTTTTAATGAGGCCAGTATGTAATTTTGGAAAGTCCTAGCATCTTGGTCATATGGAAGGCCTTTCAAAATTCTGTTATAGTTTCATAGAGAAAAATATACCCACATAGAGAACTACAAGAATGTTGAAAGGCAATATATTTATAAATATAAATTTATTTTTCTAAAATCCCTGGGTGAGAGGACTGAGAAGATACGCACCCCTGAGAAAAACCTAAGTATATATAGGGAACCTGGAAGGTGATAGAGAAAGCATATTAAAGTTAGTTTGTGGGAGAAAAAAAAGAAAGGCTCTTCAAAATTGCATTGAGAAAACTGGCGTTACATCTGGGGGAAAAAATAAGATCTCTGTATCAAGCCATATAAGCTGTATAATGGGTGCAGGGTTTCCTTCTGGGCTTATGACAATGTTCTGGGATTAGACATAGTGAGGTTGCATAACACTGAGAATGTACTAAATGCCACTACATTTTACACCTTATTAAGATGGTTAAAATCATCAACTTTATGTTATATATGTTTTATCACAATTAAAAAATAATTTGCAGATATATCACAGAAACTAAGTGTGAAAAATCAAGCTTTGAATGTATTATACAAAAAGAGGGAAAGTATCTTTTGACCTCAGGGTAGGAAAGGCTTTTCCAGATAAGACACACACAGTACCACTATTCCAGCTGTGTAACAAAAGTATCCCAAATCTCAGTGGTGGCTTCACACAAGAACCATTGACTGCTCAAGTATCTGCAGCACAGATACCCATCAGGGACAGCCCATCACCATTCCCACTGTCCAGGGCGCTGGACAGAGGACTGGAGGGTTCACTTCTGAAATGGCTCACTTACAAGGACGGCAAGTCAGCACTGGCTGATGGCTGTGATCCATGTCCCTTCTGCAGGCTTGTGCTTCCTTCCTCAGAGGATGGTGGCTGCATTACAAAAACATCCCAAGAGATAGGAAGTGGAAGCTGCCAGTTTCTTAAAGCCTGGGCCCCCAACATGGTACAATGTCACCTCTGCTATGGTCTATTGTTCAAGGGATCATACGGCCCAGATTCAGAGGGGGGATATAGAACCCCTTGATGGGAAGAAGGTCAAAGGATCTGAGGGCTGTGATTTAAAAATACAAGAGCAACTCATAAAGGAAAAGACAGGCACAGTTGTCTATATCAAAATTGAAAATCTTTGCATGACAAAAATCACCATGAAAAGGTAAAGCATGACACAGTATGAAAAGTTAATCTGTAACAGATGTAAGAAAAAATTAATATCCAGACTATAGTTATAAATTAGTAAGAAAAATATAAATAATTACATAGAAAAATGGATGAAAAATATGAACAGTCAATTCATAGGAAATTAAAACTAACCAGCCTATGGACATATGAAAAAGATGTTTAACATCACTTTATAGTAATTAGGAAAATGCAAATCAAAATATCTCATCGACTACACTGTCAAAATAAGTCTAAAATAAACCCCTAATGTTTGGTGACTATGTGGGAAAATGGGAGCACCATAAACTTTGAGTGTAAAATAATACAATGTTAGACAGCAATTTGGCAGTATCAAAGAAATAAAAAATGTGTATGTCATCTTAACCCAAAAATTAAGCTTCCTGTTAACATAGGGCAACAAACACATTTGTCCCTAGAGACATGTATAATAACATGTATAATGTTCATAATAGTCAAAAACCAGAAACCACCTAAAGTTTCATCAAGTGGGAGAAGTAAAAATAATAATTGAGCTGTATTCATAGAGTGAAATCTATATATCAGTTAAAGTGAATGGGCTAGACCTCAATGTAGATTCTGGGGCACATGTAAAAACACAATGTTGAGTCAAAATGTTATAAAATGATACAAAGTAAAACATTTAAAAATAACATTTTAAATTATGTTTTGAATTTTAAATAGACACAAAATAATATCATATATTTTTATGGCTATGTACACACCATAAAAATATAAAAAGTTGAAATATATGCTACATGTTCAAGATAGCAGCTGCCTCTGGAGAGAACGGTGAATGGTGCAGGTGAGTTTAATGAAGTAACTATACTAGAGAAAACTGTTTCTTCACCATAGCTTTGCATTCCCTCTTCACAGTTGTTGCTGGGGGTCCCAGGATTATATTTCCCAGCAACCTTATATTCTGATTAAGGTTGGGGGGGGCACATAACTTTTCTCACCAATGGAATATGAGTAGAAATGATGCCAGTCACATGAAGAAGACCAAGAAATTTAAGCAGTGAGAGTGCCTTCCACAGTCTCTCCTTTTCCATCAGCTTCATACACAGGAGCATGTGACCTCAGAAACCATGTGCTGTGCTGAAGATGGTGGAACCATAAAATGAAGGGAGTCTAGTTTCAGGTGTGCAACACAGTGATTCTACACTTATGTACCTTACGATGTGGTCACCACGATAAGTCTATTAGCCATAAAGTTTGGGTCTCTATATTGCCACATGGAATGCCAGCCACCAACCAGAAAAACAGTCATAGGCCAGCATTACAGAAATAAGACATAGGTCAGCCATTAGAATTCTGTGGGGTTTTTTTTTTTTCAGCTGTCTTCAACCAACTACACAAAAGGGGGCTTCAATTTTTTAGCCTATTGATGTGTTTCTTTGATAAAAAGAAGACTTCAGTAAAATCACCGACTCCCTCACTAATGTCAGCATTTGTTAATTGTAGGTGATGGATAGTCAGGTAGCTGTTATACTATATCCTATAGTCTTTACAGTTAAAAAGAGGTTTTATTTCAAAAGATTTAACAAAGTGGGCTATTCCTCTAATATCTGACAGGAATGCTGTATTTTCACTACAGCTTACATTTCCATTGTGGCATCCTTCTAAAATTTACATTCTCCTCAACTGTGGCCACTCCAGTTTTCTCCAGAATGTAGTAACTGCTTCCATGTCAAGGATTCAGCTCAGGTGTAAGCGCAGCTCCAGACTTTCCTCCCTCACCTCCATGTGTATCTGAATAAATGTAAAACCTCATTAAGTGTTAAAATAAGTGACTTCGAAATTTTCAAGACTATAGAGGGAGAGATTATCCGTATGGTTCTAAAAAGGTGTGAGAGAATAAAGAGAAAAACAAGTAATTCTGTGCAAATGAAAAGAAAAAATAGCTAACACTTGCTGAGCACTTATGTGCCCAGTACTACTATCATGACAGAGTATTCTTTTAAATATTTTTATTTATTTTTAGAGAGGGAAGGGAGGGAGAGAGAGAAACATCAATGTGCGGTTGCTGGGGGACGTGGCCTGCAACCTAGGCATGTGCCCTGACTGGGAATCGAACCTGCGATGCCTGGTTCGCAGCCCGCGCTCAATCCACTGAGCTACACCAGCCAAGGCATGACAGAGTATTCTTAATATTAACCCATTAAGTCCTTAAAACAACCCTATAAGGTACACACTGTAAGCTCCATCTTACACTGAGAGTGAAAGAGAGTGTTGAGAAATATTCCTAAAAACTAAAAGCTTATTTGTGTTAGGGACCAATCAAAAAAAGTCTAACACAATTTCAAAACCAAATTTTGCTTATTCAAGGTTCTTACGATAGAAATCTAAAAACCCTTTTTGATTCCAACGCTCCATTTTAAACACTATTTTTTAAATGTTTCATGAAGCCATTCTTTGCTTTACATTCCAATGTCACTACATAAAGTTAAATCATCAAAATGTCACATCTTGACTAAGGCAATAATCTGTGACCTCTCCTCTGAGCCATCTCAACTTCCTTCCACCTGAAGGCTATCAGCTCTATGTACTGCCTGAATAGTCTGTAGAACATGAACCCTCATGGGATCTAACCATATCATATCCCCTTACTTCCCAGACTTGTTTGGAGGATTAAATCTATTTACATCACATAGCACAGTGCTTATCACATTGTAGAAACTTAAGAAATATTAGTAATACCTTTGAAAAGCAAGATTTATCAACCCTATTTTACAGAGGGGCTCAGCAGTCTCAGAGAAGTTAAGTCATTTAACTGAAGTACCTTACTAAATAGCTGAGCCAGGTTGGGACCCAGGTTTGTCTGGCTCCAGCCCTAGCAGATCCTAAAAAGACTAAATCAGTCACAGCAGTTTCTCCCCGGCAATGCTGCTTTATAGTTTGGCATGTGATGACATTTGGGCCAATGGCACATGGAGGAATTTCTGCAGGGGAACTCTAGGAAAAGTCTTTTGACTCCTAAGAAAGACATAATAAAGTAATGCCCTTTTCTGCATCTGTAAACGGTTGATTCTGCATGTGACACACGATGCAGTTACCATAAAAGGATCAGACCCAAGCACAAATGTAGATGGAGAGGAGGGACGGTCTGGAGGAGAGAATCAGAAAGAGGATGACGTACGGCTCTTATCACAACTGAATGACAACTGTCTATCTCTAGAGGCCTTGTTATGTTTGTTGCTTAAACAAAAGTTCCTTATTGTTTAAGACTTTAACGGTGGGTTTTCTGTTACTTGCAGCTGAAAGCTGACAGGATCATGACATGCATATTGCACTTTTGATAGTAATACAGATCTCATGGAACCTATTTTATTACCTTTGGAAATTCACTTCCCATTCTTCTGAGATGTTCCCAACCCTCCTTCCCCAAATAAATTTTATGTACTACCAAGACCGTGTTTTAAACCAGTCAAAAATGCCCTCTTTCAAAACTTGTTAAAATATTCTCAGTGGTTTCTATGATCTCAAACAGATACAATTTTACTCAAACCTCGGCCTTCCAAAATCAGGCTCATCATCAATGAGCTGCATACCATACGAATGGAATAGGAACAAACATTTCCACTGGGAATGGAAATTTCAGCACACTCTACTTGGCAAGACAGTGACGTAAAGTAGTTTTCATGTACTGGCAGATATGTACTTCCTATGGAACATTCTGTTCCAAATGGGCTGGAACCTCATCTCAACATGGCAAAATACCCACCACAGAAAGTGCACCAGCAGCTGTGTCCCTGGTCTCCCCAGTCAAGCTCCCTACAGCAGGATCCAGGGCACAGGCAAGGGTCCTACACCCTCAACAGAGTTCTTTACTTCCCATGGGTGGTTTCTCTGGGTCCCTCTGAGAGTTGCCTAGTTTTGCAAAGCAAATAATCTACTCTGGGGTAATTACGAAGAGAAGATTGGATAGTAACGTTTACAATCAGACAAATTTATATTAGGTAAAGCATCTAAAACCAGGCCAGGGACAAAAATTTCATCTGATTTGGGGAAAAATCATAATCTCTTCCAAAAAACCAATTGAAACACATGATTAAGCTTTCTCAGAGATAACTATTGGTAGTAAGAAGACTAATTAAACATTCTCCAAAAGCCATGGGGCTGGAGTCAGTGCACTAACAGTAGCTGTCATTGTGGAGACGGTTCCTGTCCTAATCCTGCTTTGACCTCAGACTTGAGCCTGAGAACCTGTCAGAAAGGTGCTCTCACAGTGGGAGACATCAAGCAGCAGCTACTGTGCTCAGAGTGCTGCAGCCGTTATTTTGGCTTTAAAAACTACAGTGCCACTCTGGCTGCACGTTTCATGATGTATGAGAGGTGGGAGAGGGTACATAGTCTCCTCACTGCTGCACAGGACAGTGAGTTTCCAGTTCCATCAGTACATTGCTGTCAAGGGCAGGGGTCTACCAGAATCTCTTCTCCATCAGCAGCTGCATCTGTGTGTGATCCATTGGCTGCATTAATGACGGTCATAGTTCTAGAACCTTTTTTTCTAGGAAGTTAAAGATTAGTAGTCATTGATCTCATTTATGAAACAAAAATGACTTTTAAAATTTCTTTTAGAACTGAGAAAAGAAATAAATTGAAGTATAAAAGAAGATCCAGGGAGAGAAGGCAAATCATATATAAAGCCAGATGGATCGCTAAAGAGATAGAAATGTAGGTCGTCAACTTACAGAAGCATATAAGGACATGCTAACACTTCCTCTTAATGTGGTAATGGCCATTGGTGTGACAGTACCTGGGGTGGGAATCTCCCCAGGAGGCAACATTTCTAACAGTTTCTCTCTGCTTCTTCACATTTGTAATCAGGGGACAGAGATGGGAAAGTCATGGTGAAGAACAATGGAATTAGTGTTCTTGTGAATTCTTCCTGATACAACCATACAAACCCCCAATAATGCTTGACCTGTAGTGGCTGCTCCATGGTCCTCTTGCCTAGGTTTGGCTGCTATCTCCCACAAGTGGTCATTTCTCTTATCTCACAGGCAGCACTGCCAATAAAAACATCTCTCTGACCCTGGCTGGTGTAGCTCAGTGGATTGAGCGCGGGCTGCGAACCAGGCATCGCAGGTTCGATTCCCGGTCAGGGTACATGCCTAGGTTGTAGGCCACGTCCCCCAGCAACCACACACTGATGTTTCTCTCTCTCTCTCTCCCTCCCTCCCTCCCCTCTCTAAAAAATAAATAAAATCTTAAAAAAAAAAAAAAAACATCTCTCTGTTGCTTTGCTTCTTGTACACTGACTGATGTTAGCTTATAGGCTGTGATGATTAGTTTTATGGGACAACAGGACCCAGTTATTTAGTAAAACACTAATCTAGGTGTTGCTGTGAAAGCATTTTGTAGAGTTACCTTCAGTGTGGGTGGGCCTCACTTAATCAGTTGCAGACCTACACAGACAAAACCGAAGGGGGCTAGGATCAAGGGTGGGAAGTGGGGATGCCTGAGTGGTGGTGGTAAAATAGAGACAACTGTACTTGAAAAAAAAAAAAATGCTGTAGGCACACTAGTTGAAAATTGCCAGTCTAGGTTGTTGTAAATAGGAGAGTGCCAGTGACAGGAATGGGGCAGTGGAAGGCTTTCAGGTAGTAATACTGTTCTGTTCTTGGTCCAAATGATGGTTACACGAGTCTGTGCTCATTGTGAAATTTCACCAGCTGTACACTTATGATTTATAAAATGTGCATGTTCTCTATGAATTTTTTTTTGAAAAGAAGGAATGGATACTTGGCAATGGTCAGAAATATTGTAACATTTTACAAAGATAAATGCATGCATTACCTTGTAATTAAAAACAAACATTAAAATACTAAAAAAAAATCAGTTGAAGATATTACGAGCAATAACTGAGATTTCCTGAAGAAGAAATTCTGTCTCAAGAATGAAGAATCAACTCCTGCCTGAGTCTGCAGCCTGCCCGACTGCTCTGCATATTTCAGACTTGGCAGTCCCCACAACTGTGTGCCCCAATTCCTTAAAATAAGTCATCTGTATCCACCGTATCTGTACTTCCTATTGTTCCATTTCTCTGGGAAACCCTGACTGATACAGATGGTAACATCAGCTTTTATATTTTATGAGTAAAAACCCTAAATCATTCAATCTACACGGGGTACCCTGTCAGGGCTGGGATACTGATTTCAGGTACAATGGTCTCAGGAACACAGAGACTGCCTGGTCTCATGGGGACTAAGTTCACTACCCTAAACTTTGATCAAGGTTTGAGTCTTTTGAGACTGACTGACAGCTGGATTTCCCCTGGCTTAAGATCTGTTCCATCTCCTTTCCTACATTTGATTTCAATATATAATGCATAAAAAATTACATATGTAGTTTTATGCCCTGGCTGGTGCAGCTCAGTGGATTGAGCGCCTGCGAACCAAAGGGTTGCTGGTTCCATTCCCAGTCACATGACTGGGTTGTGGACTGGGTCCTCAGTGGGGGGGTGCTTGAGAGGCAACCACATATTGATGTTTCTCTCCTTCTCTTTCTCCCTCCCTTCCCCTCTCTCTAAAAATAAGTAAACAAAGTCTTTAAAAATATATATATGTAGTTATATACAAAATGGAATTATATATAAATGTAGGGTTAGGCAAAAGAAGGTTTACACTTGTGAGTATGCCAAAGTTTGTTCTTTCATTATTATTAATTATTGTATTATTTATCTGTATTACAACTATAAACCTATTTTTACCCCATCCTGTATATACTAATATATAAATATACAATTTATAATTATATACTTTATATAATCTATAATTCACATTAAAATATAATTTTATAAGTTATAAATATGTAAGAGTTATAAATAAATAAGTTACAAATAAATAAGCTTATAAGTACAATTTATATCATAATTATAATTTTAAATATATTATGTATATATGTAAATATATCTATACTTTGTATGTGTGTGTGTACTTTTTTTCTTGAAAATACAGTAGGAAGACACATACAGAAAACTTTGATTATATCAAAACCTTGCAGATAGGGCCCTCTAGTTAACTGAATTTCTTGGGTTACTGGAAATTTGTCTCCTTTGTTGAGCACATTTAAAAATAGAAAAGGTGAGCAGAAGCAAAAAGTGAGGTTTTAATTTAAAAAAAATATATCAGTAATTACACAAAATGTAAAATGTCTAAATATTCCAATTAAAGTCAAGGACTGACCGACTGGATAGATAAACAAAGTCCAACTAAATGTTCCTAACAAGAGTCATACTTGTAATAAATGTAAGACACAGAAAGGTTGAAAGTAAAAGAATAGAGAAAGATACACCATATAAACACTAAAATAAAGCTGATATAGCCATTTTATAAGAAACAAAGCAGATGTCAAAGCATAAAGCATTAGTAGAGATAAAAAGAAATATTTCATAATGACAAATGGAATTCTACCAGGAAGATAAAAATTATTCTAAATTTTTAGGAACCTAATAACATAGCCTTAAAATATGCACAACACTGCCTTAAACACATATATGGAGTAATAAGCTAGTTTTGGTGAGTTAGAGGAATAACATAAGCATGTCTATGGATGAGCACTAGAATAAATGTGTATGGTACAGACACAGCATGTGCCCTTTCTCAGCTGGAAGCCACAACAGATTTTAAAATGAAATTTTTTCCTCTTTTCACATGTGAGCATATAAAACATTAAAGTGTACACAAATATATTAACTGCAGCAAAGATTACTAAACTAATGACATATTGTTAATCTGACTTTAACTGTAGCAGTTAAATCAGCTCCAAAGTTCTATTAATAATTTCCTGATGGTAGTGAACAGTATGTATTAAGTATTGCTTCAAAGAAGAGGTCACAGGCCGAGAGTTGCCAATCTCTGTTACTCAAAGGTTATAAAACATGGAAAAAAATAGAATTGCCATTTCCAGGGAGGTATTCTACCTATTTTTAAAAGTTACAGGAAAAAAGGGCTTTTCTAAATAAAAAGGCACAAGCTTTTTCTGAGAACTACAAGATTTTAAGTTATATTTTTGTTGTCTATACATAGTTTTTTTTTAAAGTGGGATTTCATCCTAAAAGATTGCACAGTACAACTCTAAATAAATGGAGTAAGAGGAGGTTTCCTTCCATTCAAAATGGAAATGGTTCCCACTTTATGAAATAATTTTACCCAGAAAAGTTTTTCAGCAGATACATCTTCAAGCACATTCATAACACGAGCTTTTGGTATAAAAGAAAGATTATTACAGATGCTTTAGTCCCAAAACCTTGAGTTACGAACCATCCAAACAGGAAACCAATTCATTTTAGCTAATAAGACAAACAGAAAATATTGAATTACATCCTTGATCTCTTAGATTTGTACACATTGAAAAACTAGTATATGTTTTATAAAATAATACATTTAAATTTAACTTCAAAAGGCTCATAATCTTATGAT
This sequence comes from Tonatia bakeri, assembly GCA_004024845.1. Lineage (NCBI taxonomy): Eukaryota > Metazoa > Chordata > Mammalia > Chiroptera > Phyllostomidae > Tonatia > Tonatia bakeri. The sequence continues at coordinate 75,570 of PVIA01000895.1, forward strand.
CAATACTAATTTTATCAATAACAACAACAATAAAACTATAGTACTTTCCTTTCTTGAAAAAGCACTGAAGCTAGCTAAATATTCACTGGTTGAAGCTTCTCAGCACTGTCAAATTTCCCCACGGATGCTTCCCAAACCTCAAATCCTGACAACATCCTGTGTTACAGGGACACCACTTTCCACATGGTGCAGGCTTTCTTCAGTGGCTTTAAGCCCTTCCTTGAATGGAGCAAAGCACCTCACAATGAGTCACAACACAAGTCGTCCTTGATGACAGGTACTCTGATCTGCTTTTAAAGAGCCAAATACAATAGGAAAGCTGAACGGGAAAAAATCCTGGCTGCTTTGTCTCATGTCTGGACAGCCTCTCACTTTCCCACAACAGGTAGACACGAGCACAGACTACTGCTGAATGCTCCAGACCATGCCAAGATGCTGATACCTACTGGTTTCTACAGTTGTTCCATTTTCTGCTGATCCTGGCTCTTTGCCAGAGCCCAATTAAACCACTGAAAATGCCAATGGTTAACCTCCTCAGCACTGCACCCACCCACAATTACTTGCAAACGCTTGGATATGCTTTCACTTTCCCCAAAGATAAAGATATGAGTAGACTGTGCCAGTGCACTGCAGGGTGAGTGTGGGTGGGTGTGCATAGGGACCCACAGCCCAGCATTGGCTATCAGTACTTAAAGGAAGGAAGGAGAGGCTTAGTAGCTAAGGCTGGGGTTCAGGAAACCACTCCCAAATATATGTGGGGTTTGGTTTTATTTGTTAGGGTTTGGAAAAAAGGAGAAAATTCTATATTTTAATCATGTTTGATTTGTGGGTGGGGGGAGCAAGTATTTGGATCACAATGTCTGTTGTGGATACTTTTTATCATATGAACAAAACATTATAGAGCTCTTGAAATTCCCAAAGCCATTGCTGTTAATTAAAAAGGGAAAGCACCCTTTTAAGACGTAGGTGCTTGCTTTATCTTTTACAAACTGAAAAGTTCAAACATGGAACCTATTTGTAAGCAAAGCAATAGTATCTCTGGGTATCCCTAAGATCAACAGCAATGAGGGTGAATGAAGGGAAGCAGTGACAATGGTCAAAATGGGTGAAAGGAAGCTCTCTATTGAGGCCAGCTTTCCCTGATGGCAATCTTCAGATCCAAGGTGTCCATAACTCTTTAACTACCAGATCCTGAATAAAAAGTTAATTCTGCTCTAATGAGAAGTGAAGTTGCATGATGAGAGGAACACTAAGTGGCCTAACTTACCCAGACAATCTGATATCAGAGATCTATATTTGAAGATAATTTAAGAATATCTAAATTGAACTCAGGAGAAATACAGGAAACAATCAGTCTGATTATTTTATCTTTCTGACAACAGAGTAATCCTACTTTATACAACATGGAATTAACTAATCTTTTCTCATTCCACATTCTTTAGCAACACACATCTGCTACAGATGTTCTTGTGAACAATGAAGCAATTTTAAATGGAACAAAGTGACAGGAGTCACTCTGTGACTATTCAGTGCCAAATCAAATTCCCATTTCATCCTACTTCCCCATTCTTCTTGCACTTTGATTACTCATACTTACAATTCCTATTACTTTGGAGGAAAATAGGATAAACAGGAGTAGTCCTGTCTGGAGAAGACAGAACATTTCACACCTATACAATACCACAATATGGCCACAACAAGAGTGGTTTAATTAATTGCTGGCCAACAGCCATGTTCCTTCCAGATCAAGGCTTCCACAAGTCGGCATATGGTTTATTGTTTCTTACAAATATAAAAAGCCTTTTGAAGTGATTCCACTTGGTATCTGTCAAAATAATTCTATATGTGAAAAGCAGCATTAAAAAATGAAAAACAAATTGTAAAAAAGATTTCATTATAAGAATTTGAAAACAGTTTTCATTTATGAGGGTTAAGACAGTGCACAACATGCATTTTAGTAAATACTTTAATTCCACATAGTATTCCAGGTACAAGAGGCCAACTTTACTGAGGAACAGTAACAGAAAAGATTTTTTTTTGTACATTCTCCTTATATTTAATCACTATGCCAGTTTTTCAGAACTGTGCTTGTGGTAAGGATGGTTCTAAAAAAAGAAGGCATTTACTCTGTGTTCCCTGAGAGTAAGAGTAATATATTATTCATCATTGCATCTCTAGTACCTGGGATGCAAATGTAATGATACATTGCCATCCTGTGACAAACTACCATGTGCTCAAAGGGCCCAGTAGAGCCAGCCAGCACTTTGAGGTGTACGTGGCAGGAAGGAATGAGTTGAATTGGGTGTACAGGACTCTGGCTCAAAAGATAACATACTGGAGGTGCTCAGGTATCCCAAATGCCTTCTCATGGTGGTCCCAATGCAATCTGTACCTACCCACTTCAGAGAAATACTGCATGACAACATTCAGGAGACAAAGTATCAAAACCTTAGGAAAAAAACTTAAGAGAAACCTTGAAGAACCTTAAAGTGCTCCTTTATTTTCTGCATCATTCCACTCCAGACCTGCTTCACAATACTATCTGTGACAGTGTGGATTAGAAACTAACAGATGTTTACTTTTAAATTCTACCCCAATGCCTAACACAGAGTCCATCACCTACTAGGCTTTTTTAAACCAATACTAGGCTTTTAAACAATAAACAGAGGTGAATGCAAACATATGTACAATGCTCCAATACTAACTGGATTTTCATGGTTGGGGGAACACATTTCTAAGTATCTTTTCTTCTAATAACAAAAGAGTGGCTCTTCTCTAGGATTGTACAATTTATCTGTAACGTTTGCTCTTTAGAAAACTGGAAGAAACTGGAAAGGATAGATTTTACTAACATGATGAAGAGCCATTAGCCTTGACTCCTCTCCAGTGTACTTGTCATGGTGGGGGCGGGGGGGTGGACCTCTTGTAAATGCATCCTTCCAGAGGAACAGGCCATGAAGGAGTGGATAAAATCACAGTCAACAAGCAAAATGAAACTGAGAGGCAGACCTTTCAAAGTGACAATGGCATCGTACAGAATGGAAACAGGAAAAATTGTCTTTACCTTAGACTTCTTAAAAATGAAAACTGAAAGATTACTCAATTTGAATCATGGGAAAGCACTGAGTCATCAAAAGAAAAGACATGCCAACAGCTGTGACAGAGGCTATTTTAAAGTATTCGCCTTGTTGATCTTTTAGTCTTCCTAACTGATTATCATTTTCAGCTAAAAATCATTCATGTGCAGCATATAAGACCCTAGAAAGAGAACAAAAAACACATTTTTTCCTAAGGGGGCAGTGATCAGATGTCAATAGTTGCAGCTGTGGCTATATAATTACCTGTTTGCATTAACGTGGACCACAGTTTAGATTTAATAGGTCAGATGACAATGCAGCAAAATGCACTTAGCCTATGATTACCCCTTTTCAAACATTCTCTCACTCGCAACTTCGACCCTGGGAACATAGCAGGCACAGACTTAGGTCAATAAGAAACACTGGCCAACACAATAGGCCTTGCCTCAAACAGCGCTGTTGACAGACACCAGCACAAAGGAAATGAATCGAGTCCCCCTCAGTTCTCACACAGAGTGAAGAATGAGTCAGTGTACTGCTGCTTTGGTGCTCTGTTTGTACAGTGTATACAGCTTTTGTCCTCAGCCACTGTTCACAGCTCAATGGGGCTAAACAACCAAGGAAGTGAAGGCGGAAGAATGCTCAACCTCTTCCCTGTGGCCAGCAGTTGGGTCCATATGCTCAGGACAGGTCAAGTGAGAACTGATTTGAAAGCCACTAGATAAAATTTCTCCTAAACCAGCTCACACAAGTGAAGTGATTTTTTATATTAAAACACATTACTTAGAATGCTCAGAAAAGTCACCATTAGTTTGATATTAATATGGTTACTGACTGAATTATTTATTTGCCTTTTTCTTTTTTGTCATATGTTTCCTATTTCTTTTTCAAAAGCTTGTTTATTTCTCAAAGAGAAATCAGGACTGATTCAAAGTAGGAACCAAAGTAATGCAGGCCAGGACTCAACAGAGACCACTGGGAGAGAGCCAGGAAGCAGGTGAAGAGGCAAGATCCAGGCAGGGGGCCGAGGCATTAGCAAGGCTGAGAGTAGCATTTCATTCAATGTATATTAACACTGTACTGTCCCAGGTATATACATCCCTCTCTTAATGCCTACTTCCCAAGGTAATGGGAGTGTAACAATAAAGAATCCAACCCAGGGATAATATAGAATCTTAAGATAGTTCGGTGTAAACTATAAACATCCTGGACGAATTGCATCTGCATTTAAGTGTACATATGTTTCAGAACTGGACTGTGTTCAAATTCTGGTTCTGTCAGCTATTGGCTGTGTATAAGCCCTCCATATCTAATTTCTGCATCTGTAAAATGGCACGTCCATCCATTTCTTTAGTAAAAAAAATAACCAGTGAGACAATACTAGTACCTTACCTACTTATCTGGTTATCGTAAAGATAAAATAAATCAATACATGTAAGGTGCCTAGAAGAGGACCTGGTATCATGTAAGTATTCTATAAACATTGCCCATAATTAGTGCCAGCCCCTACTGCTGTTAGGGTCACTACTATAATTCTACAACTATTACTAACATCATCTGTCCTACAGTGAGGGAACTGTTATATTCATGACTCTACAGGAAATTCCTACCAGGTAATAGAGATCACTGATCCTTGAATCCATAAGGATATCTCATTTACCCAGAGGCTGTTTTTAGTGAATAGATGAAGTCAAGCTTTATGGATGTCTTAAACGTTACACAGCTACATATAGGACACACAAATTAATATCTATTAATATTAAAACTTTAAAAAATGTATATGATTTGAATTTCCCCCTAAATTCTACATCAATACATGCCTAATAATTATTCTTAGGGAAGAAAACAATAGCAAATATTAATTAAGTGCTTGCTATTCTAGGGGCCAGATAGTCTTCTAAGTAGTTTATCAAAGTACTATCACTTTTACAATGAAAAAACTGAAAAACAGAGCACTAACTAACTTGCTTAAGATTACAATGTTAAATACGCAAACCCAGACAATTTGGCTTCCGACTGATCTTCTGCTCAAAAGCACTACACTACACTGCACTGTCTCATTAGTACTCCCATGAAAGCATCTATAACAGCGTGCTAAGGAATACTATCCTTATTCTCATGCTTAGCAAAGGAAAGAAGTCACTTTCTTAGAAGGTTCTAACATAGAATAAAACCATACATATACCCACAGCAGCCTCAGAAGTGACGATATACTATGAAATTAAATACGCATAAGGTATCCTTTTTGAAGAGGCAGTTGCTGACCACATCTAATCTAATAAAATTTTTAAAAAATTACTTCCATAGATTCTCATTACATAACCTTAATTAGTTTCATGCTTATGAACTTAATCATTTTTACATGTAAATTATATCTAATAATTCTGAGAATGCGAAGAATTTAATTAATGAAAAATAACTACTTTGAATTCTGACCAAGATGGAGGCATAAGTAGACACACTGTGCCTTTTCACACAACCAAAATAAGGACAACAACAATGTAGAAGCAAAATAACAGCCAGAACTGACAGAAAATTGAACTGTATAGAAGTCAGACAACCAAGGAGTTAAAATAGACACATTCATCCAGACCAGTAGGAAAGGCAAAGTTGGGCAGCCGGGCAGAAAGGGGTCATGGCACAAAAAGTGGTGGCACTGGATGCATAAGGAATCCTGGCGCGCAAGACTGCAGCGGGCGGACCCTGGGCACACAGGTGGCAGCTAGCAGACCCCAGGCACCGGGTGGCAATGGGCAGACCCAGCAAAACGGCAATTGTGAAGCAAGGCACTGCTCACAACCCAGGGTCCCAGCGCCGGGAAACAGAGCCTCGGGGCACTAATTGAAAACACCTGTGGGGTTTGAGATCCCAGCCTCATGAGAGAGTTTGTTGGAGAGACCCATGGGGTCCAAGAACATGCACAAGCCTACCCACAAGGGAATTAGCAGCAGAAAGGCCCAGTCTGCTTAGGGGAAGCACCGAAGTGGCTGAAATCCAGCAGGGAGCAGAGCAAGAGCCACTGCTCCTCTCGGACCCCTCCCCCACAAACAGCGTCACAATGCAGAGACATGGGTTGCCCCACCTTCGTGAATTAAGGCTCCGCCCCACACTATGTAACAGGCGTATCAAAACAACAACAACAAAAAACTGTCCCAAACGAAAGAACAGATCAAAGCCCCAGAGCAAATACAACTAAGCAACCAAGAGGTAGCCAACCTATCAGATGCACAGTTCGAAGCACTGGTGATCAGGATGCTCACAGAACTGGTTGAATTTGGTCGCAAATTAGATGAAAAAATGAAGGCTACACTAAGTGAAATGAAGGGAAATGCACAGGGAACCAATAATGATGTGAAGAAAACTGGGACTCAAATCAATGGAGTGGGCCAAAAGGAAGAGAGAAACACCCAAACAGAAAAGAATGGAAAAACAAGAATTCAAAAAAATGAGGAGAGGCTTAGGAACCTCCAGGATACCTTTAAACATTCCAACATCTGAATTATAGGAGTACCAGAAGGGGAAGAGGAAGAGGAACAAGTGGAAAAGTTATTTGAACATATAATAAAGGAGAACTTCCCCAATCTGGCAAAGGATATAGACTTCCAGGAAGTCCAGGAAGCTCAGAGAGTACCAAAGAAGTTGGACCCAAGGAGGAACACACCAAGGCACATCACAATTACATTACCCAAGATTAAAATGAAGGAGAGAATCCTAGAAGCAGCAAGAGATAAGGAGACAGTAAACTACAGAGGAGTTCCCACCAGACTGTCAGCTGATTTCTCAAAAGAGACCTTATACAAGAAGGGGCTGGAAAGAAGTATTCCAAGTCATGAAGGCAAGGACCTATATCCAAGATTGCTGTATCCACCAAAGCCTTCATTTAGAATGGAAGGGCAGATAAAGTGCTTCCCGGAGAAGGTCAAGTTAAAGGAGTTCATCATCACCAAGCCCTTATTATATGAAATGTTAAAGGGACTTATCTAAGAAAAAGAAGATAAAAAATATGTACAGTAAAATGACAGCAAACTCACAATTATGAACTACACCTAAAACAAAAACAGAAACTAAGCAAACAACTAGAACAGGAACAGAACCACAGAAATGGAGGTCACATGGAGGGTTATCAGTGGAGGAATGGGAGAGCAGAGAGGAGGAAAAGGTACAGAGAATAAGTAGCATAGATGGCAGGTAGAAAATAGACAGGGGGAGGGCAAGAATAGTATGGGAAATGTAGAAGCTAAAGAACTTATGACACATGGACATGAACTAAAGGGGGGGAATGAGGGGGGAGAGGGTGTGCAGGGTGGAGGGGAATGGAGGGGGGAAATGGGGCAACTATAATAGCATAATCAATAAAATATATTAAAAATACTTGATTAGCACAGTCTAATCATGCATATTAAGTATACAAATGTGACTAATTTTTTTCATTATAATAAACTATACTATCTTACTTTGTATTTATCAGGACCCTTTTTTGACTAGGCTATGCCAAGGTATAATTTGCTTGAGTTAGTCTGATATCTTAACATTTTTCATCTTGGAAGACATACATTTTGACTCTTTGACTCTAAATTATACATCCTTTTCTAAAAATTGCTGAGCAATTGCATATATGCATTTAAAAGCAATCTTGATTTCTGAATGCTATGGACTGAAGGTTTTGTGTCCCTCCCCTCCAAAAAAATTCATATTTTAAGTCCTAATACCCAAAGTGATGGTAGGAGGAGGTGGGCCTTTGGGAGGTGACTGGATCACAAGCGTGGAGCCCTCATGAATGAGATTAGTGACCTTATAAAAGAGGACCCAGAGAGCCCCCATCTCCCATGTGAGGACATAATGTGCAGATGGCTGTCCATGAACCAGAAGCAGGTAGATCCTCACTAGACATGGAAGCTGCTAGTGCCTAGGTCATGGGATTTCCCAGCCTCCAGAACTGTGAAAAATGTTTGTTGTTTAAGCCAAGACACTGAGTAAAGTTCCACTTTCTCTATAATCAAAATTAGCTACAAAACTTGGCAAGGACCACAGAATCATTTGCATAAAGGAAGGAAAAGAACATAAAAACCAGAATCCTAAATTAAATGTTTAGAGATATACTGGATATATACTTGGATGTAAAAATTTATGTTGGAACACTTACACTGTGTTTCCTACCCTAAAGTGCATCTCAATCCAAATGCCTAAACTGGGAGAAAAATAGAAAGGCCTGAGCTATATTTTTAATCACTGAATCCTAGTATGTCGTCTGAGGGCCAAATACTTCTCAAAACTGGTAGGCCTGGTAGCACATTCCCGGTAACATATTTTTTGACCACAGCCAAGAAAGAGAATGGGAGCAGGGAGAATTGGTGTGCAGTTACTGGCTGTTGGCTCCCAGAAATAGAAATCAACTTAAACTAGCTTAAGATGAGAGAAAAGATAAATTTACTATAAGGATACATGGGTGCCTTAAGAAACCCCAGACCAGATTCAAGGGCTGGGTTAAGACACTGTGAGCCATGAGACTCAGGCAATGGTACGTATCTCCCTCCCTCACTTCCCTCCCCCTACCCCTCGCTTACCTCTCTTCACTTCACACGTCTGCATAATCTTTCCCTCTTCCTTTAAATCAGTTTTCTCTGTTCTCCAGTCTGCATGGCATATATGGCTGCTCAAGACCCTTGAATTTACAAGTTAAAGCCGCCAGACATGTGAAGAGACTAACTCTTTCTTTTGTTCCTAATTCCACATCTAAGGGATGGAACTTGGATTGGTTCCAGCTCAGTTCACGTATCTGCTCCAGTCTAATCAGGTAGAACAGGCAGCATGGTTCTGACACAGCTGCACACAGACCACTGCCTGAGTGGTCAGCGGTAGCTGAAGGTGCTGCTGTGTGCTGGAAAGGCATTCAGCATAAACAGGAAATAAGTGCTATGCTTGAGTGACTGCTTTCTGATGGAATCTTCACACCAGCCTGTGCAGTGTAGTAGGTGCCAAATTGGATACTCTAGGTTGAAGGCATTGCCTGAGGCTTTGGGTAGGATATGGGGTGCTATTTTGGCCTCAGACAAAGACATGGAGTTCAAAAGAGTGTACGGCACAGAGCTACATGCCAGCACTGCCCCTAGAAGCTGACGTCACAGCTGACAGGTCTCCACTTTCTCTACACTTGCCTACCACAGAAAGTCTCCTCTGACAGAACTGCTCAGCCCTTTCTCCCTGGAACCTGCACTAAAAATCTTGCATTTTTGTTTTCTATAGTAAACATTCTGCCTGGCCTCAAGTCTTATAATCTGACACATACTTTTGGAAGTATCCTGACCTCATAGATTTAACTAAGTATGTTAGTATGGCAAAATGATTTTGCTCATCACTCAGGTTAATCATGACTATCCACCTATTTGTTCAGCCAATAATCCTAACACAATCATTCATCTATCCCCTTACCTATTGCTCGTAAACTAAAATTATCTTTCTAATCTGTCCCCTCTCTTTGAATTTTTGGAATAGCTTCCCAACTGATCTCCTGCCTCCAAATCTCCAATATATTTTGTACTAGCTTCAATAATTTTTGTTTTAAAGAAAAATACTGCCCTTATCACACCCCATACTTATAAATCTTTACTAGCAGAGGTCCCAAGTATGCCTCTATATCCATCAGAATCACCTAGATTTCTGGCCTCACTCTTGCCTTCCTGAAGCAGAATCTCCTAGAGTGGGGCTTAGAAATTTGCCTTTTTAACAAACTCCCTGCCTGATTCTGAGGTAACCAGTTTAGCATTAGTCTTTGGATTTGTGTCATGGGACTGCCCAATAATAAACAGTAAGTCCAAGCTCCCTGAATGAAGTGCGTATCAATCAACTCTCATCCCCAATTTCCCTGACCAGCCTTTTCTTTTATACTGCTGGAGATCTATGCACCTGCCTTCTGCTCCTCTTCTCTATTTAGAGAACTTCTACTCAGTCTTTAGGAATTGGCTCAAGTGCTACTTCCTCCGGGAAGCCTTCCTTGACTGCGTCTAGCACTTATTCACAATTTAGAGTTTAAGAGGCAGTCTAGTGTGGTAGTTAATAGCACTGGCTCTGCAACCAGACTGTTGATGGCAGAACCCAGGCTCTGCAAATTACTGAGTGAGGAATATGTGGCCTTGAACAAGCTGTTTAACCTCTCTGTGCCCTCAGTTGCCTTCGTTACAAAATGGGAATAACAATAGTATTATTACCAGTACCACTGTTGTGAGGGTTGGTGAGCTTAATGCATATAAAGTATTTGCCTGAATTATAGCAATTAGTCATCAAATATTTGCTTCTGACCAATTTAAGAATTCCCATTCTTAGTTGTGGTACAAAACTAAAAAAAAAAAGTAACTTAACAGTGTAACTTCTTTTCATTTACTTCTCAAAAGGTGATCAAAGATCATGTACCAAATCTATTTTTTTAAAAAAGTAATTTGTATGGAAAAGACTTAGATTGTCTTTTGAAGCCATTCACTAGACAGACAGAAACAATTTGGAAATCTTACCTATTTGACTTTTAAAGAAATAAAATATGGGGCCTAGCTTTAGATCATTATTTTTTAAATGTATAGAGAAACAAGTGAAAAATCTGGAGCAAAATCTCACAGAGCAAAATTTCCATTACTTATAAAACCTAAATTTTAGCCAAAAATATATTTTAAAAATCCTGTAGGTTTTCAAAATAACTAGAACAGCACAAAAACTTCTTATGAACCGTGCTCTTTCTCTAATTACTGAAGTAATATCTGAAATGGAAAAGGCGGAGTGATAGAAAAACCTGGCCATTTGCAACAAAAGGAAAACCAATTATGATTACGCAAGGGGAGAGGTAAATGGGAAAACTTAGATCTGTATTCAGATGTAAAGAGAACATCTGTAATATTACTAGATACACTCTTATTTTCCTTCTCAAATATCAGCTATTACTGGAAACGAGTCAGCTCTTCCACAGAACACACTTCTCCTTGGACCTCTTCATTAATTCAGTAAATATTTACAGAAAACCTATTATTGCACATGCTTGGATACAGCAGTAAACAAAAGAGCCAGGCACATGTGATGCATTCCTATGGTGGTTATCCTGGGCATAATCTCTATTTTCCACCAAGTTCAGCACATCTTATACACTGCCTTCAGGACAGGACCACATGGCTCTACCTTCAAAATGTCTTCAGAAAATGCCAGAAGATAAAACCAATCTTGCTCCCACATCTTCAGATCATAGGTTTTTAACTAGGTTCATGGGTCCCTAAAGGTTAATTGGTGTGTTAGGGGAGTCTGTGAACCCCCTCATATTACATGCAAATGTATACATGAACAGACCTGTATAAATCTGCCTAGACAGACAAGCTGCTTTCACTGTATTTTCACATGGGCCTAATACCCTCAAAAGTCTAACCATTCACTCTTCTAGGAGTAGGAAAATTCCTACAACTCTGTCCTGAAAAAGACTGCTGCCATATTCCAACATAAGAACACCTGGCAAATTCCTCATCTGACATTTTATAGCACGACATTCAACAATTTTATGACCTACAAGGTATGTTTTGCTCATGTAAATTCTGTCCTCTAATGTTTTCAGTACCAACAATCCAGTTGGTCTGTTACACAAAGAGATCTTCCAAAAAAATTGTTTATAGAACCTGGACTCCGGCAACTCTTGCAATATAATCTTTGTGCATGACTGAACCACAGAAAAAATAACTCCTTAATTTGTGGTCAGAATAAGCACTGCACAACAACCTACAGTGGGTGGTATGAAACTATCACAATTATAAAGTAACCAAGTAAATAACACACTATGTCTATAACAGATAAAATGTTATAAATCCAAAACATACATTGCTATAAATAAAGTCTGTGGTTATTTGCTGAGGTCCTCTGACTAACACTGCAGTGACAAGGGCTGCTCTTAGCATGTTTTATAACGGAGTAACTGAAGCTATTTGATGGCAGACTCCGTGGCACCACATGCACTGTTTGGGCTAAGAAATGAGATGAACTGTACTGTACAGTAACTTTGGGGAAATGCTGTCTTTAATATAAACAAACAATGCACTTTCCTTTAGAAACCATGATGAGTAAGAAGAGGGCAGCAGGCTTAGTCCATGAAATCAGCACGCCTGCAATTTGGGAAAACACTGAATGAATGCAATTTATTGTCAGCTGTAATCAGATGATTGCCATCCCCCTCCCCAATACAAATCATAGAGTTTAGGATGGGGAAGGCTCTAAAAAGAATCAGCAAGACAATGAGACTGAGGATGAAAGAGTATGGGTGATTTGCTCAAGCTGACAAAACAAAACAGGAAGTAACTGAGTTTCTTGACTCTCTTATGCTGTCATTTTTACACCAGAAGTTATTTTTTAAAATTAATATATAACTTATGTACCATACAATACACCTATCTAAAGATTCACCTATTGCCAGTTTTTCAAAACACTTTTATCACTCCAAAGAGAAACTCTGTACCCATTAGCCATCACTCCTCAAACTCCTACCCCTTATCCTCCTATCCCTAGGTAATCACTAATCTTCTTTCTACTTGTATTGTAAATATTTGCCTATTCTGGACAGTTCATATACATGAAGTCATACAATGCGTGGCCACTTGTGACTGGCTTCTTTCACTTGGCATAATGTTTTCAGGTTCAGTCATGTTGTATCATGTATCAGCAGTTCATTTCTTTTTATAGACAAATAGTATTACACTGTATGGAGTATTTACACAAATACATGTTTTGTTTAGCAATTCATCAGTTAGTGGACAATTGAGTTGTTCCTTCTTTTTGGCTACTATGAATAATAGAACATTTGTGTAAAAGTTTTTGACTGGACATATGTTTTGATTTCTTTTGGGTATATACTTAGGAGTGGAGTTGCTGGGTCATAATGGTTACTCTGTTTAAATATTTAAGAAACTGCCAAACTATTTTCCAAAGTGGCTGCACTATTTTATATTTCCCATCCATCAGAAAGTTCTTGCTTTTAAGATCATAACAACTAATTAGATCATTAATACAAACTCTTTATTTTCTGTAATAGGCAGCTGAAGAAAAAAAACCAAGTATTGATAAATACATTTTTAAAAGCCACATACTATTAGTACATGAAATTCAGATGCAGAGTTTAGAACACAGAAAAATGGCTTTAAATTGCTATTTTAAAAAGGGTTATTGCCATGTAGTAAATATTCCTTTTATTACTTAAACCATATGAAAATATTATACATGAGCTACAGATACATGTCAAACACTTCTAAAATATTGAAAAATCTTAAACATGCATAAAAAACAAATTAAATTTTCCCCCAAACTAGAATTTATCATAGGTGGTATCTACATACTTTCAGTCATTAGAAAAAAAAAGTAGCTTTAAGGTAGAAAACTGATGGGTAGGGTATTCAACAGACAATGTAAATGCAGTATGCTGATCTGGAAAGGATGAAGTAGTGGGTAGGGGGTAGAGGTAGGGAGAAAATGCAGACAACTGTAATGGAATAAAATAATAAAAAAAAACAAAATCTAGCACCTACAACCATATAAAAATATTAGAGAGCTATTTTCCAATGTTTTGGTAAGCAATTTGGGAATGACTTTATCAGCTATACAGAAAACTATATATTCTGGACAGTAAGCGGCTTCACTTCTATTTATTGGGTATGCTTCCTATGTAGGAGAGAGAATGACTCAAACGATACACAAACAAAATAAAAATCTGAGTTTATATGAAAAAACTGGAAGGAAACTCACCACAATGATTGGTGGATATTTGAAGGTCTTTTCTTTTTTAGCAGTATATGTTTACATTGAGATATAACTGACATAGAATAGAATATTAATTTCAGTTGTACAACACAATGACCTGAGTAAGATATGTATTGTTAGGATGGGTGGGGTAGGACAAAATGGCGGCTGAACTTCAATCATGGTGGCTGAACTACAACCCGAAAGAGATGGCTGACATCAAACCAGGGGCGAGGAGAATCACCAATGATATACCCTGCTTTGTTCAAAGGGGACCAATCACCAGCTCCTGTGAAGAGCCAACCAAAATAAAACCCTGCCATATTCGCTGCTTGGGTGAGAGGTTCTCGGCCCCACCGTGTGGACCGGGAAACCTTGCCTGGGCACACAGACCCCAATAAAGCTCTATACTGCCTAACTTTGTGGCTGATTGGCATTTATTCCTCGGCGGAGCCTAAGAAACCCTTTCATTTAGTGCCGAAACCTGGGAGGAGTTGTTGTCTGCTGAAAACCACTCCTCTCCCTACTCCCCGAGGAGGCCTCGCGGCCACCCCACCAATCCGAACTAAGAACCAGGGTAAGTGCATTTGTCCTTAAGTTTCTGGTCCCCGAACACCGATTCCAGGCCCCCGTCTGCTGGGAGAGACTGCTCTCACACCAAAACCGCAGCGCTGTGTCGGGGTAACCCTTCCGGGAGAGGCTGCTCTCCCTCCGCTGAGAGGCTCTAGGCACCGGAGGAGACGTCCCTGGGCCTAGATCTTCATTTTTGCCGTACCGGATCAGCAGATTGGGTTGAGGGATGCCGATTCCCACTTCCTGATCCTCACGGGACCAGGAATGGCGGGGCAGGAGTCCAAGCCAGATCCTAAGTCACTTCTAGGGTGCCTTCTGAAAAAATTACCAGCAATTGACCCTGGCCTCAAGTGAAAACAGCTGATTTTTATATCCACTACGCCCTGGCCGTTATATCAGCTCAATAATCGTGAAACCTGGCCTCCTGAAAGCACTTTCAATTTTGTTACCCTTACTGACCTAGATAATTTTTGCAGACGAACTGGCAAATGGTCTGAGGTCCCCTACATTCAGGGCTTTTGGGCCTTGCGCTCCCACCCGGATCTGTGAGCCCAATGCTCCACAACCCAAGTTCTCCTCGCCCGAGGGAACCCTGAACCCGTCTGGTCTCCTAAGCCTATTGCCCCAGAACCTCCCTCCTCCTTTTCTGATTCCCCTGAAGATCTTGCTTCCCCTCCTTCTCCCCCTCCTTATCAGCTCCCGCCAACGGCTACTCCAGCCCCAGCTCTCCCCTCTCAACTGGATTCTCCCCCTCCCTCTGAAGACCTTTCTTCCCTGGTTAGCTCACACACCCGCTCCTGCCTGAATCTAGAGCCCCTAGACTCCCGTATTTGCCCCCTCCAGGAAGTGGCGGGAACAGAAGGTGTTATTCGGGTTCATGTCCCTTTTAAACCAACTGACCTCGCTTCAATTGAAAAACGCCTAGGCTCATTCTCCACTAACCCTACCAATTTTATCAGGTAATTCCAGTACCTAGTCCAGGCTTATGACCTCACATGGCATGACCTGCACATCATTTTAACTTCCACCATGAGCCCAGACAAGCGCGACTGCATCCGGACTGCAGCTAGGACTCATGCAGACCAAACCGACGCCACCAATCCCCTCATGCCAGTAGGGGCCGCAGCCATGCCAGTAGGGGCCGCAGCCGTGCCAGAGGCAGAACCAGACTGGGACTACCAGGTAGGATATGTGGGTCGGAGGTGTCACAACCAAATGGTTGAGTGCCTGATAGCAGGTATGCACCAATCTGCCCAGAAAGCAGTCAATTACAATAAGCTCAGAGAGGTCACCCAATGACCTGGAGAAAATCTGGCGCTGTTTCTCAACAGACTAACAGAGGCAATGGTGCTTCATATCCGCCTTGACCCGGCTTCTAAAGCTGGGGCCGCTGTCTTAGCTACCCACTTTATCTCCCAGTCAGCCCCAGATATTAGAAGGAAACTGAAAAAGGCCAAGGATGGCCCCCAAACCCCCATCCTAGATCTGGTAAATAAGGCATTTAAGGTTTTCAATAACTGGGAAGCAGAGGCTGAGGCTGAGGCTGAGGCTGCCCACCAGGCTCGCCTACAGCAAAAGGTAGCCCTGCAAACCCAAGCCATGCTAGCGGCCCTGCGGCCAGCGGCAAACACTGGCACCGGGGCGAAGCCTAAGTCCGGGCCAAATAACACCCCACCGGGGGCCTATTCCAATTGTGGCAAAGGAGGACACTGGGCCCAGCAGTGTCCTCAACCTCGGCCACCAACAAAGCCTTTCCCAGATTGCCGACAGCCTGGCCACTGGAGGGATGCCTGTCCCCTTAGAGGCTCATCCCTGGCGCCTCCACAAGGGGGACCAGCTGATCAAGGTGTGGACTCTTCCCTGGCCACACCAGAACTTCTCGGTCTCCTAGATGACTGAAGCGGCCTGGACCCAAAGACCCCCATCACCCTTGCCAAGCCCAGGGTAACACTGCAGGTAGCAGGTAAGTCCATCTCTTTCCTAGTGGACACAGGGGCTACCTACTGTTTTACCATCTTTTTCAGGACCTCTTACACCTTCCCAGATCTCTGTCATAGGGGTTGACAGGACCCCATCTTGCCCGCAGAGAACTCCCCTGCTTAACTGCAGTCTGGACAGCTTTCCATTTTCCCATTCATTCCTTGTCATACTCTCCTGCCCTATTCCGCTTCTAGGACGGGATGTTCTGCAACTATTAGGTGCCACTCTCCAGATCACGCAAAACTCTATCCTTTCCTCCTCACTTACCCTCCCGCTGTTAGAAAACTCAACTCCTCCTCCAGTTCTGCCCATTTCCCCTTCCCTCGTCAACCCACAAGTATGGGACACTTCTACCCCAACTGTAGCTTCTCATCACCCCCCAGTCGTCATCCGCCTAAAACCACCCAACATTTTCCCATCCCGACCCCAATTTCCTATCTCCCACACAAACATAAAGGGGTTACAGCCCATCACCACCTGCCTCCTAGACCAGAAACTTCTTGTCCCTGTCAATTCTCTGTGCAATACTCCCATTCTCCCAGTCAAAAAACCATCCGGAGCCTACTGCCTGGTCCAGGACCTTAGACTCATCAACGAAGTGGTCATCCCTATCCACCCGGTAGTCCCTAACCCTTATACCCTTCTCTCTCACATTCTTCCTAATACAACCCACTTCTCAGTTCTAGACCTCAAAGACGCCTTCTTCACTATCCCACTACACCCAGGATCCCAGTTTCTTTTCGCCTTCACATGGACAGATCCTGACACTACTCTGTCATGACAGCTTACATGGACAGTCTTGCCACAAGGGTTGAGAGATAGTCCCCATCTATTTGGTCAGGCTTTAGCTTGAGACATAGCCTCCTGTGACCTAGGCTCCAGCAAAGTCCTCTAATATGTAGACGACCTCCTCCTCTGCAGCCCCACTTTATAAGATTCCAGACAACACACTGCCAATCTCCTTAACTTCCTTGCCCAAAGAGGATACCAAGTCTCTCCTGACAAAGCTCAGTTGTCAAGCCAGCAAGTCACCTACCTAGGTCTCTCTCTCTCCCCTACCTCGCACAGCCTTACAGCACACCACACTCAACTCCTCCGTAATCTCCAACCACCAACGACAGGAGATCAAATCCTATCTTTCTTAGGGCTAGTTGGATTTTTCAGGCATATGGTCCCCAACTTTGCCCTCCTTGCCAAACCACTGTATGAAGCACTCAAAGACACTCCTACAGGCACCCTCACATCTCCCAAGCTAGTGCAGAAAGCCTTTACCGCCCTGCAGGACACTTTGTTACAGGCCCCCCTCCCTTAGTCTTCCCAATCCCTCTTGTCCTTTCCATCTATTCACAGACGAGAGGCAGGGAATTGCGGTTGGAGTTTTGGCTAGCTGGTAGGCCCAACATACCGCCCAGTAGCCTACTTATCAGAACAGCTTGACCCTACCCTACGTGGATGGCAACTGTGCCTCCGGGCATTGGGGAGCGCAGCAGAACTCGGAAAGGAAGCCCTCAAGCTCACCCTATACCAACCGCTTACCATATTTTCCTCTCATTGCCTTACAGACCTGCTATCCCATCGAGCTCTCTCTCTTTTAAGCCCCTCCCATCTACAGGAATTTCACCTCCTGTTGGTCGAGGGGACAGCCCTGTCTCTCCGGCTCTCACCACGCCTCAACCCAGCTACCCTCCTCCCAAACCCCCACTACAGACACAGAACCTGCCCACTCCTGCCCAGAAGTACTAGACTTCCTTGGTCAACCTCTAGATTGCATATCTGACAAGCCTCTCCCCAAGGCAGATCTCACTCTGTTTGTAGATGGAAGTTCAGTGCTCAGAGCTGATGGCTGAAGACGAGCAGCCTATGAGGTAGTAACTTTGACTGAAACCATTGAAGCCAATAAGCTCTCTGAAGGTACCACCTCTCAGAAAGCTGAACTCATAGCCCTCACCTGGGCATTTACCCTAGCCCGGGGTAAGAAGGTTACCATCTACACAGATTCCAAATATGCTTTCTTGATTGTTCACAGCCACTCGGCTTTGTGGAAGGAAAGAAAGGTTCACCCATTGTAAATGCCTCCCTCATTGCCAAACTTCTCCAGGCGACAAATCTGCCCGCTGCCATAGCGGTGGTTCACTGTAAGGGTCACCAGGCCTCACAGGACCCTGTTTCCTGTGGCAATGTCCGGGCGGATGCTGTGGCTCGAGAACTCACCACACACACCCTGCCATACCCCATCCTCTTTCTGACTACTGATATTCGCCCTGCCTATTCCCCCCAAGAGTACTCCACAATCCTCTGGCAGGGCGGGCACCCAGGGAATGAGGGGTGGGTCTTCATCAGAGAAAAAATAGCCCTACCCCAAGAACAGGCCACTATACTCTCTGAAATTCACCAATCTTTGCACATTAGTCCAAAAGCTCTGATGAGGTTTCTAGACCCCTTGTTCATTCATCCTTCTCTTTTCCAAGCCATCAAGGAAGTCCACTCTAAATGTGCCATTTGCTCCAAGACATCTTCCCAGGGAGGAATGAAGCCTCAAGTCCCGGGCCATCAACTACGTGGACACCTCCCAGGCCAGGATTGGCACGTCAACTTTATGCACATGCCTCCCCATAAGAAATTCCGCTACCTTTTAACTTTTGTTGACATGTTTTCAGGTTGGATTGAGGCCCATCCCATGACAAGAGAAACAGTGGATACGGTAGCCAACTTCCTCCTCAACCACATTATCCCACGATTTGGACTGCCCTCCTCTATCCAGTTGGACAACAGCCCAGGCTTCATCTCCCAAATCGTCCAGCAGGTCTCCACCTCCCTGGGCATCACCTGGAAGCTGCACATTCCTTATCATCCCCAGTCTTCTGGTAAAGTAGAACGGGCTAACGGCATCCTGAAAACCCACCTAACCAAACTTACCATAGGAACTAGAAATTCCTGGCCCTCTCTGCTCCCCCTGGCCCACACTCGAATATGGGCAGCCCCACGGGGACCAACAGGACTTAGCCCTTTCGAACTACTGTGCGGTCGCCTTTCTTAATTAACTATAACCTGCCAGTACATACTCCCCCTCTGGCCTCCTATCTGCCCTATCTTTCTCTCCTCCGACATCTTCTCCTCGAACATGCTGACAGAGTTCTTACTCCAGTAGGGGGGTGTCCAGAGACAGGCCGAGCCACTCTCCTACAGCCTGGAGACCAGGTATTACTCAAGGAGCTCCGACCTGGACCGCTCCAGCCCAAGTGGTTGGGACCCCATACTATCATTCTAACCAACCCCACAGCAGCAAAATTAGTGTGTCAGCCAGTGTGGGTCCACCTCTCCTGCCTTAAGCCAGCCTCTGCCTCAGAAAAGTGGTCAGCAGAGCTCACAGGTGATACCCGAGTCCGCTTTACTTGAACACCAGGTTCTCCTGATGAAGTTTCTACAGATCCTCCTTCTCTCCTTGCTCACCCATGCCTGTCAGAGACCACTCCTAAACTACAAAGCAAATACATTTGGAGATTTCTTCATACGTGAAACCTATGACAAAGATGGACAGGTGGTTTCTCACCCAGTCACTTCTGCAGACTGCCCTCCCTCCGGGTGCTCTACTTCCATCTTTCTCTCTACACCGGCCAGTAGCTTTAGAGGACTAGACAGTGCCGGACACTTAGATAACTTCCCCACTATGTGTTTCCTCTACGATCAGACAAAGGAAAGGTGAAGTGGTGGCCAGACACACATGAAGGCTGCCCTTATTACTCCTTCAGGCATCATAAATGGCCCAAAAAACAACCATGGACCTTAACTATCACAGATCCATGGATTACAAATGGGAAAAGGGAGTAAAAGGAAAATTATACCAAGACTTTTCATACCCAACTCCTCAGAGTTCGATTGAAATATACAGAGCCCTTCTCCCAGGCCCATGGAATAAAACCATACTGACAAATACTACCCTAGCACACAGACAGTCTCTATTAACAAAAATCCGGCAAGAAAAACAAGAAAATACACCCTTGTCTTGGCCTAGTACATCAAGTTATTTCCTTCCTAAACCTTACCGATATAGGAAATATTACTGATTGTTTCTTATGTGCTTATCTCGACCATTCCCCGATCGCAGCGGTCCTCATTCCCACTCCTCTCAATGTCACCAACTCCCCCACACCTTTCCTCTTAAAGGACATACCTCTTCTCCAAGATTCCGAATGCCAGCCACAGGTATGTTATGCCACTGATTGCACCTCCCCCTGCAACCAAACTATACCCATATCAGGAACTACCACCAGCCCCCGCGCCCCCCCCCCGGCACATTTTTTTGGTCGGATGGAACGCTGCTGCGGACCATTAACTCTGCCTTCCCTGCTTCCCGACCACGCTGACCCCACAGCTTATGCATTATGGAAAAGGGGAGCTCAGGGACAAACTAACCAGGCATAAAGAAAAACGAGCCATCTTCTTGCCCATACTAGTATGTCTAACCTTCGCCACAACCCTGGCAGCAGCTGGAATAGACAGCGCTGGGTTAGCACACAGTTTCCAAGCCACTCCCCAATTACAGGCTGAGTTGGAGCAGGCCCTTGATGCCTCTGCCACCTCTCTGGCATCTTTGCAAAGACAGATAACCTTGGTAGCCCAGGCTGTCCTCCAGAACTGCAGAGCTCTAGACCTACTAACAGCAGAAAAAGGGGGAATATGTCTTTTCCTGCAGGAACAGTGCTACTTCTATGTGAAGGAGAGTGGCATAGAAGAGAATGTTAATACCCTACAGAACCTCAGGGACAAATTAT
Source organism: Tonatia bakeri (assembly GCA_004024845.1). Taxonomy (NCBI): domain Eukaryota; kingdom Metazoa; phylum Chordata; class Mammalia; order Chiroptera; family Phyllostomidae; genus Tonatia; species Tonatia bakeri. The sequence continues at coordinate 96,718 of PVIA01000895.1, forward strand.
GCCGAGACCCCACCACTCTCGAAACAATAACCCTGTGGTGGCATTCCCTACTCTTTACTACCATGGCCCCCGTCCTAGGGCTAGTCATAATAATCTGCATACTATTAATGCTTCCTGAGATTCCTCCAGGAAAGAATTCGTGAAGCCTCCTGGGTTACCTTTAACCAGATACTGCTTCAGGCCCAAACCTACTCACCCCTCCCTGACGAACCAGAAATGGCCGACCTCTAGCCCCTCCTCTACGCTCCCCTGACAGCAGGAAGTAGCCGGATGGAACAGGCGCCCCTTATCCTATCAAAGAGGTCGGAATGTCAGGATGGGCGGGGTAGGACAAATGGCGGCTGAACTACAACCCAGAAGAGACGGCCGACGTCAAACCAGGGCGCGAGGAGAACCACCAACGATATGTTGCCGCTTTGTTCAAAGGGGACCAATCACCAGCTCCCACAAAGAGAGCCAACCAAAATAAAACCCAGTCCTATTCGCTGTTTGGGTGAGACTTTCTTGGCCCCATCGTGCGGACCAGGAAACCTTGCTCAGGTGCGCAAACCCCAATAAAGCTCTATACTGCCTTTGTGGCTGATTGGCATTTATTCCTCGGCAGAGCCTAAGAAAACCTTTCATGTATATGTTGTGAGATGACCACCACAGTAAGTCTAGTTCACATCCATCAACACACACAGTTACCAAATAGGACCTATGAAGTTTGGAAGTCTTCCTAGGGAATTTCCCATAGGTTTTTTTATGGGAATGAATTACTTTTACAATTTGAAAGAAACAAATTAATAACAGAAATACCAACATAATTTTAGTAATTTGGCTTGATCACTGAAGAATATTAGCTTTGACACTGCAATGATTAATACATAGAATAAATGAATTAAAGTTTCAATCTAAAATGAAAAAGAACTGGGTTTGGTTTAGTCAGCAGTGTATTTTTTTTAATAGTTTTTTTTTTAAGATTTTATTTATTTATTTTTAGAGAGGGGAAGGGAGGGAGAAAGAGAGGGGGAGAAACATCAATTTATGGTTGCCTGCCACATGGCCCTCACTGGGGACCTGCCTGCAACCCAGGCATGTGCTCCTGATTGGGAATCAAACTGGCGACCCTTTGGTTCACAACCCACGCTCAATCCACTGAGCCACACCAGCCAGGGTGACTGTATTTTTATAGTAAGCAAAAGAATATATAAAAATGTGAAAGAACCTGCATAAATTTAAATTTATGCACTTTAAGCCATAAATTTTTAACATAAAAGGTCACAGCACCTGATGATATTTACAATGACAGATATATAAACACTGAAATATTTGAAATATACTTTGAAATATTTTGCTTGATAAATTACCCAACTCAAAAAAATTAACCTGAAAATAGAGCTATACACACAGAAACATTGCAAAACCACACTACAGTGTCATTAGTTAAAAAGACATACTGTGAAATTCAGACTAGAAAGGTCAACAGGGAAGAGTCCATCCCTTTATTAGTCAATGACAATGGTCAACTATAAACTAGTCAGCTAGTTTAGGGCTGACAACAGGATGGCTGAATTTAGCTTAACTGAAATAAAATTACGTGATAACATCTCTGGTAAAGTGATTTGATAAAACAGAAATCAGAGTGTCCTAAGATAAAATACGGTTGATACTTAATATTTCTTCATTATTTTACAAAAGATTATTGCAACAAAAAGTTGTTGAAATGTAAAAAGTGATACCAGAGGCATATTTTGATAAACATGTCACTTAATATTTTAAAAGAAAGAGAAAGCTCTGTCCTCAGTGAACATACTGTTCAGGATTTCATTCTCACAATGCACTATGGAACAGGCTGGCTCCAATCCAAGCTCCATGGTGCTCTAGGTTACTGACTCTGCATAACATTCATAACTTCTCCAGGCCTCAATCTCCTTGCCTACAAGAACAAATAATGTTGCCTGGCTCAAAATCTTACTGGATCTTAACCTTTCTCTACAAAATTCAATGTAATTTACATCAAATATAGAACAGACAGAATAAAAAAGTAAGCTATTGTTATATATTTGAGAACTGAATAGAGAATCTGGATTATGACCTAATTTTACCCATTCTTCACCCCACCCCATCTCTGAAAAAAATAAAACAATAAATAAATAAATAAGCAGTTTCCAAGAATTGTGACATAATTTTATTTTCCAGAAAATGAAATCAGTAGATAGCCACCCTTAGGAAATGAGCAAAGAACAAACTCATTTACCCATGAGTTTAAACATAATAATTACAACGGAAAGAGGCAAAACTCATTACTTTGATTAGGTATTATGTTTTCTTTGCTATAAAAAGTTGAAAAATATAATCAGAAATTATCTGAAACAAACGTATCTTAGTAGTCATTTCTAATACAAAAAGCATTCAGTTACTGATTTTTGTTTTGTTTTGTATTTTTATTTGAAGGTAGGGAGGGGCACATAACCTTTAAAATTCAGCCACCCTAAAAAGGTGAAAATAACAAAATTTCAAAATGGAAAAGTGTGCTGTGTAACTGCTGGGTAATATTTGTTCCTAAAGTTAGCAGTGCCTTCCCTACAGCCTGGGAGTAGCATCTTATACAGGGCTAATCAAGGAAAGGTAGGCTACAGTCTGGAAGAGACTTCTAAAAAAATCTTTTGTTTTCCAGACAAAAGGACAGAGAGGCTCACTGTCCCTCCCCATTCCCCCACAGAAGCAGTGACCTTACTGCACACAGACCACAAGAGGCAGGAAGGCAGCACTGATGCTGTCAAGTTGCTAAAGTGACCTCAAAAGCCACCAACGTCCAGAAAAATTCTTATGCAAGAAAAATGAGTCTCTATATGTTTAAGCCACAAGTCACCATGGTTTCTGTTGTGTGAAACTGAAACAAGTCTAAATGATTCGGAAAGTCACAAATTCTCTGAGGCTCACTTTCCTCATCTGTAAAGTAGGTATAATGTTAGTAAGTTATGGATGTGCAGTATCTGTTTGACATATAAAAAAGGGTCAATAATGTCAGCTGTTCATGACAAGGATGATGAAAGTGATGACCTCACTTAATTCTCATACCAATCATTTGGAGTAAGTACTACTATTATTTCATTCAACCACTTTAAAGACAAGATAATTGAGGCTGCCATGAAGTGAAGCAACTTGCCCAAGACCACACAATTAGTATGTGGCAGAACCAGGAGTCAAATTCAGAAATTCTTATTTCAGGGTAAACGATGCTTAGAAAATGACTCAACATAGTAAAAGTTAACAGAAATGCTGGATGTTCAAGCTGGATTCAGACAAGAGGCATTCAGATGAAATTGGAAACATCGGAGTGCTCCAAAGAATTTCAGGTTAGTCTGTTTTATAGTATACACTAAAGCCTTTGACTGTGTCCATTAGGAAAAGCTATGGGCTGCTCTGAAAGAACTGGGTGTGACTCAGGACTTGATTGTTCTGCTGTATAGCTTGTATTGTGGACAGGAAGCCACCGTAGGAAGAAAATATGGAGACAGAATGGTTTCCTTGGAGGCAAAGGTATCAGACAAAGATGTATTTGTTTTCCAGTTTGTTCAATCTGTAGGTAGAACATAAACAAAAACTTGGGCTAAACTCAGAGGAAGGAGTGGAACTTGGTGGAAGAAATATTAATAAATTAAGAAATGAAGATCACACCACCTTACTGGCAGAAAGTAGCTATGAGCTGAAATGAAAATGAAAGAAGAAAGTGCCAAAGCAGGACTGCATTTGAATATCAAGACAAAAATCATGACTACAGAAGAAACATACAACTTTCACATACAATGAAGACATTGAAAGTGTTAAAGATTGCTGACCTTCGTTCATTTGTCAATTCATATGGATACTGTGGCCAAGAAATCATGAGAAGGCTGATACTTGGAAGGGCAGCAAGGGAAGAATTAAGAAAGGTCACCAAGAGCAAAGATGTGTCATTATAAATCAAGCTAATATCATCTACACCATCATATTTCCATGGATGTGAAAGCTGGACAGTGAGGAAGGCTAATAGGAAAAAAACACACTCATCCGAAATACGTCATTGGATGAGGGCTCTACAAATACACAGGCCTGTCAGAAAGACAAACAAGTGGGTCCTAGAGCAAGTTAGGCCCAAAACATGGCAGGAGGCAAAAATGACAAAACTGAAGCTGTCCCACTTTGGGCACATCATGAGAAGATAAGGTTCTTTGGAAAAGTCAGTAATGCTGGGAAAAAATAGAAGGCAGCAGGAAAAGATGACCAAGTATGAGATAGACTGATTCCACACAAGAAGCCATAGACATGAGTCTGTAGGAATTGAGCAGGACTACTGAGGACAGGACATTGTGGACATCACTCATGCATAAGGTCACCAGGAGACTGAGCCAACTCAATAACATGTAACATACATAATGATTATGATAATAGTAGACAGTTTTGAAGATAACATGTATCTCCTAATTTTCAACTTTGGAAAATAATAAGTTTTCATTGACTTCAATTCAACATTAATTTTATTTTTCTTCTTAAAATTGAGATGGCTCTCAATTATTTACGAGAACAGGAACAGTCAATCCTCTTCAATGAAGGTAATTTTATTCCTTCACAACACCAGTGGAAAACTAAGAACAGTATACTGCAACCAATAATTGCAATACCCTACTGTTGTGAGCTAAATACTTTTGGGATTCCTGTCTATCAAAAAAGTAAGCAATGAATATTTATGGTGAACTTAGAAACTGCAAGGCACTATGCCATACACTTAAAATCATTTTTTGCCAAAAGATATAGCATATTTTCATTTTCTTAAAGTGACTTAAGATTCTTTTGGAAGGAGAATTTCGTAACAGTCCTAAAATTTAGGAAGTGGTTGCTGCTATTATCAGTCATGAACATCACAACCATCAACACCATTACTAACACATAGAACTTGTATCTCAAACTAGCATATGCTGAGCTTTACTTTCAGAACATGTTCCTTCAAACTTCAGATGTTTCTATTAGTGAAATAAGTGAAATAAAGAACTTAAGAAATTCACACTGCCCTGGCTAGTGTGCCTCAGTGGATTGACTGCCAGCCTGCAAACCAAAGGGTCAGCAGGCCCAATTCCCAGTCAGGGCACATGTCAGGATTTTGGGTCAGGTCTCCAGTTGGGGGTGTGCAAGAGGCAACCACACGCTGATGTTTCTTTCCCTCTCTGCCTCTCTCCCTTCCCCTCTGTCTAAAAATAAATAAAATCTTTTAAGAAAATTCATGCTGAAGGCACCTGATTAAAAACAAAAGCTAAATTCAAAATTAGAGTTTCTAAATATAAGTACATTCAGGAAATAGGAAGGCTAAAATATTTGCAACTGCAATTAGAAAAAGATATTTCATTTCTGGAATAGATTTTGAGATTTAGAGTTTATTTAAAAAGTATTTAGCTCACAACAGTAGGGCATTGCAATTATTGGTTGAGATATACTGTTCTTAGTTTTCCATTGGTGTTGTCAAGGAATAAAATTATCTTCATTGAAGAGGACTGAGTATTTTTGTTCTAGTAAATAGCTGAGAGCCATCTTAATTGTAGGAAGAAAAATCAAACTGATGTTGAAGACAATGAAAAGTGTAGCTGTTAACTTTAAAAAGTAATTTGGCATATATATCTAATAAGTACAAAAATGAATGCAATATACCCTCCCTCCATGGACAGTGAGTAAAACAGAATTTCTGGAGTAAGGTTAACTTCAGTAAAAATGCTGAGTCTCAATATATGTACATTCATACTGATATATTTTGGAAGCCAAATAATTTCAAATAGTAAATTCCACACTAAAAGAAGTATAGCTCTCTCCATTATATATCACAGCAAATAGCTGATAACCTCATTTTGAAAAAGTATTGTATATAAAAGAAAATGCTTTCAAGAAAAATACATAAAGAAAAAACTGATTTGCTTAATAAATTAAAAAATGACATAGGCAACAGCATTAATTCCACATTAACAGTTATAATATGCTCAATCAGTACTAATTAAGGATCCAATGAAACCTATCTAGTAGCTAATTTGCATTTTCTAAAAGAACACAAGGTATTCTATTTTAGGTCCAAGTTAAGGTTCTAAATTCAAACTTTAAAAGAAACCTAACTGTAGTATATTTATGGAAAAATCTTTTCTTAAAAATTAAAAGAAGCTAAAAGCAAAGTATCAGATTTTCAAGTATAGGACTGTATTGAGCCTGAATGATTCCTAATTTACCAAATAAAAGCAATAGGGATACATATGAATGGAGACATTTATAAGTGTCATTTATAGGCAGGCAAAGTGTTTTTCAATTATGATAATACTGTGGTTTTTAAAATAAGTGCCCTCAAAAACACTGCTGCTTGAGCAATTCTCTTGGTTCAATTAGTTTAGGGTTTAGACTTGGGTGAACCAAATTTTCCTGTTCACACTGAAGTACAATTAGAACCAAGCCTCCTGCCTTCCACTCCCATGTTCTTCCTGATATCTGCCTGGCTCAACTTCCCCACACACTCCAAAAACTACTGTATCTCCTACCTACCATTTTTATCCTCTAAAATTTTGTGAAGCACTTTTAGGGTAACGTGAAAAAGAACAGGGAAGTGGGAGAACCAAGAAAATGAACATATATAACAATTTCAGCAAAGGGAACAGCCAAGGAACAGTGCTGCCTACTAACGAGAGCTTGAGCAAAACTGTTCGGAAGGTGCCCAGGTTACTGATGAATTTAAGAGGTGTTTTCAATTAGTGCAATGGCAGCGTATGACCAAGTGGCCTGAACTGGGGAACAAATGGAAATTTAGAAACAAGGGCAATTTGAGAGGACAGAGGAGAAGAAACAGGTAAAACATTTCAAATTTTATCAAATTCTCCAGAAAAGATGATCAGGGAAAATTTAAAGTAGAGGATACAAAATCCAGGGAGTATTAGTTTGAATAATGTGAAATTTCAGATATTCAACTATTTTTTACTTAAAAAACCCCAGCAATTTCATATGGATTAAACTAATGGATGAACTTGATTTCAATAAAGAGATAAAGTTACATGCGAAGGAGATGGAAGACATGAACAAGTGGCCTAGGAGTAAAAAAAATAAATAAGAAGTCCAGAAATGAATGAAAGAATCTTAGGAACTCCGGTTGAAGTTGGATAATAACCACATATACTGAATACACCTGGCAAGACTATACTACTCCTAAAGGATCCCATCTGCTGTTGGATTAGCCAAAAGGTCCACGTGGTTTTCTCCATAAAACAAAAGACATTTTTTTATTTTCAGCAACTTTAGTGATATCTTGAGTATGTTGGCTATATCCCACATGGTAGAACATTGAATGCTCTCAATTAATGTCTCGATTTGATCGCTATCAACTCCAACTGGTCTACCCCATTTGGAGCATCATCCAGTGGATAAATCTCCAGCACCAAACTTCGCAAACCACTTTTTCATTAAAAAAAAAGTATCTTATTGATTATGCTATTACAGTTGTCCCATTTCCCCCCCCTTTATTCCCCTCTACCTTGCGTACCCCCTTCTACCCCATTCCCCCCGTTTAGTTCATGTCCACGGGTCATACATATAAGTTCCTTTGCTTCTACTTTTCCTTAACCTCCCCCTGCCTATCTCCTACCAACCATTTATGCTACTTATTCTCTGTATCTTCTCCACCTCTTTCCCCCTCCTACTATCCCACTGATAACCCTCCATGTGATCTCCATTTCTGTGATCCTCTTCCTGTTCTAGTTCTTTGCTTAAGTTTGTTTTGTTTTTGTTTTTAGGTTCAGTTGTTTATAGCTGTGAGTTTGCTGTCATTTTACTGTTCATAGTTTTGATCTTCTTTTTCTTAGATAAATCCCTTTAACATTTCATATAATGAGGGCTTGGTGATGATGAACTCCTTTAACTTGACCTTCTCCGGGAAACACCTTATCTGCCCTTCCATTCTAAATGATAGCTTTGCTGGATAGAGTAATCTTGGATGTAGTTCCTTGCCTTTCATGACTTAGAATATTCCCTTCCAGCCCTTTCTTGCCTGCGAGGTCTCTTTTGAGAAATCAGCTGACAGTCTTATGGGAACTCCTTTGTAGGTAACTGTCTCCTTTTCTCTTGCTGCTTCTAGAATACTCTTTTTCATTTTAATCTTGGGTAATGTAATTATGATGTGCCTTGGTGTGTTCCTCCTTGGGTCCAACTTGTTTGGGACTCTCTTAGCTTCCTGGACTTCCTGGAAGTCTATTTCCTTTGCCAGATTGGGGGAGCTCTCCTTCATTATGTTTTCAAATAAATTTTCAATTTGTAGCTCTTCCTCTTCTCCTTCTGGAACCCCTATGATTCGAATGTTTGGACGTTTAAAGCTGTCCTGGAGGTTCCTAAGCCTCTCCTCATTTTTTTACATTCTTGTTTCTTCATTCTATTCTCATTGAATGTTTCTCTCTTCCTTCTGGTCCACACCATTGATTTGAGTCCCGGTTTCCTTCCCATCACTGTTGGTTTCCTGTACATTTCCCTTTATTTCACTTTTTACAGCCTTCATTTTTTCTTCTAATTTGTAATCATATTCAACCAATTCTGTGAGCATCCTGATCACCAGTGTTTTGAACTGTGTATCTGATAGGTTGGCTATCTCTTCGTCGCTTAACTATATTTTCTCTGGAGCTTTCATCTGTTCTTTCATTTGTGTCTCTTTTTTTTTGTGGGGGGGTGTGTGGCATGCCTGTTACATAGTAAGGAGGAGAGCCTTAGGTGTTTGCCAGGGCGGGGCTTCTTATTACTTTATTTTTTTTACTCCTAGGCCTCTTGTTCATGTCTTCCATCTCCTTCGCATGTGACAATGTGATGCTGTATGTGGGGGAAAAGCCTGAGGAGGGAACAATGGTGCTTGCTCTGCTCTCTGCCAATTTTCAATCACTTCCCTCACTACCCATAATCAAATTGGGTCCTTTTAGTGCTGATTCCCGGGTGGGTGAGTTTGTATACATACTAAGACCCTGTGGGTCTCTCCAACTCTCCTGTGAGGCTAGGAGTTTCTCCCACCATCTCAATCCTCACAGGTGTTTTCAGTCAGAGGTTTTGAAGCTTTATTTCCCTGAGCTGCAACTCTGTGCCGCATGGTCTGTCTTGCTACCCTGTTGTTCTTTCCAGTTTATCTGCACACGAATGTGGGATCGCCTGCTCCGCCAGTGGCCTCTTTGTGGCAAATCCTCTTTGCCCAGCTGGCCATCTCCATGTCTCCACCCTTCCTACCAGCCCAGATGTAGATGAATATTTCTTCTTTAACTCCTTGGTTACCGGACTTCCATACAGTTTGACTTTCTGTCAGTTCTGGTTGTTTGTTGTTTTTAAATTTGTTGTTGTCTTTATTTTGGTTGTGCAAGGAGGCACAGTGTGTCTACCTATGCCTCCATCTTGGCTGAAAGTCCTTGCAAACCACTTTCGACATGTTTGATCAGTCACAGGACCTTTTCCGTATACTGCACAAATCTTTTTTTGTTTCAACTGCATTTTTACCTTTCTTGAAATAATAAATTATAATATGCAGAAAATGAGTATTTTCTTCCATTTTCAGTTTTAAAATGGCTACACAAAAGTTCACCAATTTTGATGTTTTTATTTAAATGCACACTATATGACAATGTCACAGTGCAATCGAACAAAACTGTTTTGAATGAAGTTAAACACAAGTAGTGTTTACTAGTTGCTAGTTTACTAAGTGCTACTAGAGCCATCTTATGGAAAAAAAAAACAAACTTTTTAGCCAACCCAATATTTTTACACTTGCTTTTCACTTTGAAAAATAAAGCTGCTCGGCTGTAACAGGATGCCTGAACCTGAACACTGCAGAATTTCTTCAAATCAGTCACTCTTGCTTAATGTGGCCCAAATCCAAACCTGTACTAATACTGTTACCTTTGGTTTTTGTTTTGTTTTGTTGCTGATAAAAGCAGAAGATACAGAAACTTAAAGCCCAATATGAAGTAGCTAATTCCAAGTCTGTTATTCTATACCTCAAAGAACAGCAACTCTACCCAACTTCCCTATTGCTGGGACCTCTATTTTTTTTGTGAGCTGGGCTGAAAACCTCAGTCATTTCTCTGAACAGTCTCTCCTAGCGTCCTTTCCCATTCTTCTCACTTTATCCCAGCCCTTAACTTGCCCCTCCTGGGTTACATGGAAGTCTCAGAACTGGCCTTACTGTTCCCATGCCATCTCACACATCTCGGTCATTGTCCAGAAAGACCCATCCCTAATACTACTCCTCTGTCTCTCCCCTGTCATGACTTTTGAACTGAAACTCAGAATTTTTCATAAGGATCCTTGCCAGTATAGCAAAGCAAATATTTCATTACTCCCTGAAACTAGCCCAAGCCATGAGCACTTGACCACTGTGTGGTTTTAAAATTCGTACACACGTTTTGTACACACCTCCTTCTAAAAGGTGCAGACTAATCCCCCACCTCCCTTGAATGTGGGCTGGGCTTAGTGATTTGCTCCTCATTAACAGAACATGGTAGAAGTGACAATGTTGTCTAGGTCATTAAAGACATCACAACTGCCCCTAGGTCTCCCTTAGATGATTCATTCATTCTGGGGGAAGCTAACTGCTATGTCATGGAGACTCAGGCAGCCTAATAGAGTAGCCCACCATGATGAGGAATTGAGGCCTCCTGACCACAACCAGCATGTTGGGAGCCACACTGGAAATAAATCCTCCAACCTGGTCAAGCCTTCAGATGACTGTAGCCGTGGCAAATTTTTTTTTTTTTAATTCTCTCCTGAGGACAGGTTTATTGATTTTAGTGAGAGAAGAAAGCAGAGGGAGAGGTGGTGGGGTAGTGGGGAGAAAGAGAGAAATATTGATGTAAGAGAGAAACATTGATCGGCTGCCTCTTGTACATATCCTGACAACCTAGGTATGTTCCCTGACAGATCTACAACCTTTTGGTGTATGGGATGATGTCCCAACCAGCTCAGCTACCCTGCCAAGGCCTGCCTAATATCTTGACTGAAGCTCACAAGAAATCCCGAGGCAGAATGTCTGGCTAAGACACTACTGGATTCCTGATCCATGGCATTTGTGTGAGATAATGTTTATTATTTTAAACCCCCAAGTTCTGGAGTAATATGTAACACAGATGTAGATAACTAATGTAATCCTACTGAGCTCTCTCTCAAATCTTTGCTGCTGCTCATGCCATCATGTTATTCTCCATCTCCCAACACCCCTTTCCTAGCCTTCAGAATATAGCTAAAGTTCCATCTCCTCGAGGAGGCACTTTTTACATTGGTTTATAAAACCATTTCATCTTTCATTCTCTAGCTTCTTCTTTGAAAACTTCTGTGCCTAACCATATCATTCATTTAGGCATTTATTCATGTATTCCTGTGTTACCAAGCTCCATGTATCTTTCCTCTGCAAGAAGGCATACAGTTCTTTCTAGACTGCATTCAGCACACTGTAATTAAGATAATAAATATCTGCTGAGAAAATTAACAAATGGCAGACACACACCCTGAAAGCATATGTGATTTGCATAAAGTTGTGGTTAGCAATGGATTTAGAGCTACACTGTCTCAGGTCTGCTAACTTACTGGCTGCTCTCCTCAGGCAAGCTCATCAACACTGTAAGCCAGTCTTTCTTTGGTGTTTTTAAATAAGGTTTCTAACAGCATGTACCATAGAGTAATAAAGATTAAAAAAATAATACTTGCAAATCTTTTAGCAAAGTACCTAGCATAGAGTGTTCAACAAATGTTAACTATTATTGTTCTTATTAAACACAAACTACAAAATACTTGCTGATATTCTGGATCCCTGAAAGTCTCTAGATGTTATCAAGTAGCAATTTAAATTAATATGAAACTCTACAAACTAAAACAGAACTCACACTTTTATCAACTTCTTATTTTCTAAAATCTACTCTTAAGGCTTCAGAACTACAGCCTGAACCAATTGTAGGAGCGCAGCCTTGACTTTTTCTCCTCTTTGCCCTGTTAAGATACTAACTTCAAAGCTTTTGTGGGAACACCTAGTTGCTTACGTCCCCTAATAGCCACCACAGTAGTTTCCAGATGCACTTTTATCCTTTACAATCCTGGTAAGGCATATAAGGAAAATTTACTAGACATATAAACTTATACAATCTCTGGGATAATATAGCTGTCCATATGTGAACATGCTACAGAAGCAAATCAACCAAACAGAATCCAATGGAATGAATCAATCCAATAAAACATTGTTATGCCACATATGTTGGCAGGGAATATTTGATGCTATTCATTTAAAAAAAACTATATAAAGAGGTATAATCAACACATTATATTAGTTTCAGGTGTACAATGTAATGATTCGATATTTGTACATATTGCAAAGTGATCACCATAGTAAGATCACCATCTGTTACCATACATAGTTACACAAGAAACTTTCTCCTGTGATGAGAACTTTTTAGATATATTCTCTCAGTAACTTTCAAATATGCAATATAGTACTGTCAACTATAGTCACCATGACTTATTTTATAACTGGAAATTTGTATCTTTTGACCCTTTTCACTCATTTGCCTCTGTCAACCACTGATCTGTCCCCCGTATCTACTGAGCTTGGGGTTTTGTTGTTGTTGTTTGTTTCTCTATTTGTTTGTCTATTTAGTCTAACGCTATTCAAAAACTGAATTACATGTTTCATGAACTCAGAACATTTCTGAGATCATAATTTATAATTCATACATATTCCTAAGGTTTCTTACTAAAAGGTTAAATATAAAAGATGCTTTTTTACTCTAAAAAATAATCAGAGATCTTCCCTGACTCATGTGGATCAGTGGACTGGACATTGTCCTGCAAACCAAAAGGTCACTGGTTTGGGTCCCAGTCAGGGCTCATGTCTGGGTTGCTGGCCAAGTCCCCAGTTGGGGGTGTGTGACATACAACCAATCAATGTTTCTCTCACACATTGATGTTTCTCTCTCTCTCTTTCTCCCTCCATTTCCCTCTCTCTGAAAAATAAGTATTAAAATCTTTAAAAATATAATCAGATATATGTTAAGAAAAATCTAATAGAATGATTTTCAATCACCTATCTATTGCCAAAACAAGTACACTTTTTAATTGTGTACCACATCTGCTGGAATAAAAAGAACCATTCATTCAAATTCTTACTTTCTCTTTTGCCCTACCAATATACTTTGAAAACTTTAGATTTTGAAACATTCAGTATCCATTCTCTCTTCATTTGACCCTATATATCACACAACCTGAAATAGAAACAAAGACTGGGAAATTAGCTTGTTTATTTCACCTTAGTGTCAAACAAAAGTATAAATAATATTCAGTGCATGTGCTAGTTACCTTAGAACTGCCAATCACACTTGTTTTGAAATGCTTCGATTTTCAGAGCTGTCAATCCCGTGTGTTGTGATAGAGATGCCAGTATAGAAATGCTTTAAGAGATGTAATCTTCACGAACACATTAATAAATGGACTTTACTTATAAAAGTGGATTTCAAGATTTTACAAAAGTGTATACTAATCATAAAAACTCAAAATTAAAATATGACTTAATGAAAAGATTTAGAGAATTTGGTTTTTGAGCCAAAAAGATAAACATGGTTTAACCACAAGGATTTTATATTTCAGTAAAAAGAGGAATGTTCCTAACTGATAGTAATCAGAAATATTATGACCACAAGTGGGAATGAGAGAATCAAACTGATCTAATTCTGGGCATTTTAACTATTTTTAATCCTCATCCGAGGATATGTTTATTGATTTGAGAGAGAGACAGAGAAAGAGAAACAAAGATGTGAGAGAGAGATATGGATTGGTTGCCTCTGGTATCTGCCCAGACCAGGGATTGAACCCACAACCTAGGTATGTGCCCAGATGAAATATGAAACCCACAACTTTTTAGTGTATGGGACGATACTCCAACCAACTAAGCCACCTGACAGGGCTTACTTTTGAAGCAGGTAACAATATCAATATCCCACCTGCTCAATACAACACAACTTACTATTCCTCTTAGGACTTCATGCCTAAAATCAAACGTCATTCCTTCTACCTCACAACCTCAGTCACCAAGACCTATTCCTTCCATCTCCTAAACTGCTAGTGAAAGTCTTCTTTCCTGACCCTCAGGTATAATTCATGTTCTCATCATTTCTTTCCAGAAGATTCTTTACTGGTCTCCCTAACTTCAGTTTCACTCTTTTAATAAATGCTCCACTGCCAGAATGTGCTCACTGAAATACAAATCTGGTCCATGTTACCTGTTATAATTTTTTAATGGCTCTTTCCCACTTTCAAAATAAAGCCCCATTTTTTAGAATGGCATATAAATCCCCTGAAACCTGGCTCCTGTACATCTCCACATTCTCCCATTGCTCCTCCTAAACTTAAGCCAACAAAGCCACTTGAGTTCCCAGCAGAGCCAGGCTCTCTCTCACTTATGTATACTGCAAGTGTGGCTCCCTCCCATTTCCCACTTCATATCTTCTACCTATCACCCCCACCCTTTACAACTCAATTCCAGGTAGTTTCTCTGGGAAACCTTCTGGAACAAACTGACAGCTTCATTGATTCCCTCTTGTCCAAATTGCTAGAAAATCCAGGAAATAGAACCTACACCGTGTTATATGTGTTCCACTTCTCCATCCCCATGACAAAATCATCACATCACCTCCCTGACAGCAGGGACTGTCTTTAATTTGTACACCACTAGCATTAAACACAGAGGTGGCTTATAACTGCTCACTAAATATTTGCTGGCTCCATGAAAAAATGTACCATGACCCAGTTTATTTAAAAATAAAAATCAAATCAGCAGCTTAATTATTGAGACTCAAAAAATGTATCACAGATATATTCTAAGTCAACCAAACCAAATCAATGCCATAAAGCAGTATGTTAGGCTAACAATGTTCTTAAGAAATTTACTAATTTACTTACAAATTCAATGTAATAATTGGTACCACCTCAATTAGTACTTGAGAACCAGTAACCCCTTCTTATTTTCAGTACTGTTCCTGCTGTAGGTGTCAAGGTCTCAACTATAGTAACTGCTCATGTTCAACACACTCAACAACTGACTGACTCAACAACCACTGTTTTGATATGTGACAAATCCTATCAAGGGCATCAGTGAAGAGGCAGTCAACACTGGCAAAACTCCAACACGGTTACACTTCACTTATCAGGAAGTCAGTTACCTGGTGACATCAAGTCTCCACAGAATCTAGTGAGAATTAAGCAGAGGACTGTTGGAGCTGTCAAAATACATGCTGCAGTCCATGTACTAAAGTATACACACTTACCTAGAGAAGAGACTGCAAGGTTTTTTTTTAAATGTTTTATTAAAGATTTTATTTATTTAGTTTATAGAGAGGGGGAGGGAGGGAGAAAGACAGAGAACATCAATGTATGGTTACCTCTTGCCCACCCCCTACTGGGGACTTGACCTGCAACCCGGGCATGTGCCCTGACTGGGAATAAAACCCACAACCCTTTGATTCATAGGCTGGTGCTCACTCCACTGAGCCACACTAGCCAGGGCTGCAAGGTTCTTATTCAAACACTAGTTGTTCTTATTTTAAGCACAATAAATTTGGTAACCAATTTCCAGGAGTCAGAAAGTTAAAAGAAGAAATTAAGAGGTCTAAGCTAAAAATGCAAACACAGGATCAACAGCAGAAAAAGATGACGCCCAAAGGTAAAACACAAAAACTACATAACTAGGGGGTTATGTGGTTCAGGAGCAATAATTCTATATATTTGAACTATGATACAACGCAGAAATTAATGTTTATAATTATGACCTTGGTTATCAAAAACAAAGACAAAAAAACCCCAAATATATTAGGCCCAACAAGGTTCAAAGACAGTAGATGACATATTTTACAAAAAGAATCAATCAAAGAATTATAAGTTAAGTATTACATCTATAAAGAGTCAACTTTCTATTGTAGAATAAACTGTTCTGAAATATAGCATTCCCAAGAAACAGCAGGGACATTGACTCCAAGCTACTAATTATTGTCAGACATTAACCACTCCTAGTAACCACTGGTATCACTATAATTAGGACACATCCATTCTTAAACAAAACCTGGAACTGCTGATCATTTGCTTATTGGTGATAATGCTATCCAAACACACTATGGACACCATACCAAGGGCCCTGGTGTACCATAACCAAGGACACCAAACTAAGAACATCATAATAGGCAAACTACCACTCTTTAACAGACCTCCACAGAGCTTCACTGCCACACGCCTTCAAGGTCCCTGCTATAAAACTAATTAATATGTGAGGCTATTTTAGGAGGTTTTTATGACACACTAATAACTCTGTATTCTAGGATTTAGAGAACAGCATTTCAGAGTGAAACGAACATTCACGGGCACTTACTACACACAGCTATGGGTCTGAGTCCCTGCTTTGGTAATCTCCAGTTTTGTTACTGGAACACTATTTAAGCTGGGAGATTCATTTTCTTCATTTGGTAAATGGGGTAATAGCATTTACTTTCTATGCTTCTTATGAGAAATAAAGCAGACAATATACATAAAGTACAATGTAGGTTTTTAAAAACCTAGCTATTATGATTATCAGATGGGATATGGAAAGAGATCTTAATGCAGACTAGGGCAAATTTGGGGAAATTGTGTGCTGTATTAATGACAAGAAAAGCATGACTAAAGAAAAGGGCAGACAGCTTCACATGACAGGCAAGGTGCTTTATATTTTTAAGTCATAGTAGAAGCTCTCTGACTCATAGGTCAGTTCATGGAAAAGTAGGTTAAAAAGCATACACATGTTCTGTAAATACATTAACTTAATAATTAATACAAATGTTCTGATATAGGGCCTGGCCTTTTGTTTAAAAACAAAATTTCTCCTTTATGCAGTCTAATTATTTTTTATAAGAACAAACACCCTTTCTGTACTCATATTTTATTAGTTTATGCAATAATCAAATAAATTATTTAACAAAAATATAAATAGATCTTGGAACAAACATAACTAGCTTTTGCTAAATATATACCTCAACTGGAAGAAGCAAAAGTGTCCAAGTCTAGTAGAGGACAACTACTTTTTAACTGTCCATATAGTGCTTGTATCAGTCAGTGGGTTTTACAGAAGAGAAAAGAATGCCAATTAATTTAATAAGTCAACTGATTCAATGATAATTACCAGAAATTAGTTCGAGAGTCCTTTTGATCTGTTACAATCTTATTTCTGATTTCAAGTCATAAGGTGATATGAAAGAAAAACAATATAATGGTTACAACTTTTGAGGTTGGTGCTGTAAGAATTAGGCCCCATTCACATCTCTAAAATCTCTAAATTTACTTGTAACATTTCTACTTTGCAATTTACTCTAATTAGATCACAATACCACTGACCATGCTTAAATACTATGTTCTAAATGTTACTATTAAGATAGTGTGTTTTTAGAACTAATTTTTCTTTTAAAAAATGTTTTTCAAATATTTTTACTTTTCTGTAGTAGAAATATTCACCATTTCCCCCATACACTTTAAATAGTGAATACAGAGTTGCTCTGAAATTAGACCCTAACTTCCCCTCTACCATCATGGCAATCTTGGAAGCTTGTATGCACAGCTCTAGAGCTTCTTGGGGCAAAGGTTGCAAATTGTTTCTTTAAACTACAATAAAAAACTAATATCAAACAAAAAAGTTACAGAACTTATTAACAGGGTATTATTTTACTAATTAGGATATTCAGTTACCGAAAAATCAGTTACTCTGAGTTTGAAATGACATTGAATTTATTGAAAACAATAAAACAAGTAAAATATTTACTAAGCAGGTTATTTTATTAAATTTGAGTTATTTTTCATTGCATCTAATTATTCTATAAGTTTTCCTAAAGCAGAATAAATTCAAGTATGCACAAGTCTAAATAAAGAGAAAAATAGTTCCCAAAAGGGATTAAAAAAAAGATTAGGCTGATGAATAATAAACATAGTATATAAAATACCTACATCTTATTTAGAGTCACTTAAATAAATGTCTCAAAGCAGGAATCTGCCATTACTGAGACTTAGTCTCCCAGAATCTGCTCAGTTAGAGGTGTGACATCATGAAGATAGAAAGCAAACATGGATCCAGCCCAATAAGCTGCTCTATCTGGTCAGTCATATTCTCTATGTATGAAAAGGGGAAAACCAGACACCCAACTGGATCTCATGACCTTCCCATTTAGTGTTATCATCCTTTCACCACTGATAAAGACAACAGGTAAAGTTTGTATAAAATATTTCCCACCCACAAATTTTGTTTTAGAGACAGGCAGAAAGGCAAAGCAACTGAAAGAGAAATTAAGAGTACTGTAGAAAGTATCAAATCAGCATAATTTCAAAGGTGAGTGACAGGTAGCTATGAGAGATCCAGAAGGGTTTTGAAAAGAACCTAAGCATTTCTACACACAGCAATCAAGAGATTTAACAAATATTGTGAACACTATTGCCCTGCTTTCTATGATAAATTGAAAACTGGACAAGAAATTTGCTAAGCTGGAAAATTTTTTCTCAGAAAAAAACTATCTGTGAACATAGCCGTCAGTACAGGTGTACATATAGGTAGGAGGGAAGGAAGTAACTGGCCTTTCAGGTTCAATCCTGGCTGGAGCAAACTACTCCCTTCAGCACACCTTAGTAATAACTACTAGACCACAGAACCAGAGAGCAATAGGGTGTAAGCCTTAAGTGTTGTTTATTATTTGGGGGGAAAACGATGAACATTCAAATCTTCCCCAAAACTCTTCTCACTGCTTTGAGAAAACATAAATCTGGCCTAACTTGACTAACTAGCATTATAAAGAGATATAAGCTTATTTTCTGTGTTTTCAAAAACTCCAATTGAAGTCCAATAATACCTTTGAGGTATCTCCACTTTTGTGAACACTCTTAAAGCACCTGGAAAGATTCTACTTACTCTCCATCCACTTCTGGTCTTTTGCATACACAGTGAAACTTGCCGCCAAAATCTATATAAAGATCCTTCTCCATAATGTGAATGATTCGTCCAATGACTACTTTATCCTTGGCAGGTCCCATCTGAGTGAGAGGAGAATGTCTCAGCATAGATGCAAAGGATTCCACATTTTTCAGAGAGCCCTAAATATGAAAAGGGATATTTATATGCATATAATTCAATATAAAGGCATAATACAATGGGTATAATAAAGTCTTACAGGAAAAAATTTTAAAAGTCAATTTGCTGTATATTTACATTTTGTAGCAATAATAAAAAATAATTACATAGAATTTAGCTTTTAAAAAGCTAGGCATGTTCTTCAACTTCCTTTTCCTCCCTTTCTTTAGTGAAGAGGAGCCAGAGAAAAGCAGGCATTTGCAATTGGTATGGGACAGCATGAATGGGGTGGCCCAGAATGGAATCTGGAATGTGAGCAGGGTTAGGACTGGTCTGCAACAAAGCCTCCCCAGGTAGGGAAAGAGGGGAACTCTGAGCACATGAGCAAGGCACCCAAGAAAGCAAGGGATTTTATTCCTAGTACTAACCATCTACAAAAAAAGATGCCCCAAATTCAGGTTTAGTGAGAGTTACTATTCTTTTAATACAACGTTAACACATTAAGATAAAAATGTCCTTCAATGAGCAGGCTGAATATGAATTTGTTATGTAATAGTTTAAATGGCTTAACCTTCGTTATAATTTTCTTCAAAGGAAAAACAGCTTGTTTAATTGCTTTATGCTGCTTATTTCTGGGAGTCATTTTACATATTGAATTTACTTGAGGTATGACTAAAAGAATAATGCAGGCTCATTAGTTTTTTAAAAACTTACAACATAGGCTCTGGCTGGCATAGCTCAGTGGATAAAGCATGGGCTGCGAACCAAAGCATTGCAGGTTCGATTCCCAGTCAGGGCATATGCCTGGGTTGTGGGCCAGGTCCCCAGTGGGGGCCACATGACAGGCAAACACACACTGATCTCTCTCTCTCTCTTTCTCCCTCCCTTACCATCTCTAAAAATAAATAAATAAAACATTTTTAAAAAACTTATAACATTTTTTCCATGAGTATAGATTTGTGCCTTTCATTCATCTTTAATCCATGTAGGGTGTGATATGTGTGTACCTTGGCGCAAACTGAGGAAAGTCCTGTGTTTTATTTGAGAGAGTTCATTACACAATGTTAACAATTTGATTCGACTACATACATCCTGTATTTGGGATGAGTTTTACATTTGTTTTTCAGAAGAGAATTATTAAGAGTTTGACAGTATACTTACTTTAAAAACTCAAAACCATATTTCTGACTAAATGTTAATGCATGCAGTACTCCCACAATGGCAAATTTGAATACATGCCAGGGGGAGCTTGGTAAGCAGAAGAGCGTGTGCCAGTCTAAAGTATAGCCACTACTCATCTCCAGCTGCAACTAGTCCAGTGTTGCCACATCTTTTGATTTTTCCAAGAAAAGCTAGAAATCCATATAGTAATGTAAAATTTCTAATTTTGAAATGTTTACATACTAAAAAGGTTTTTATTTTATAAATCTGGCAAAACACATTGTGGCTCATGGACCAAAAAGTTTATGACCTTTGCCTCAAAAAAAAAAAAAAAGAAAGTCAAAACGTGTTCAGCTGATGCCAAGTCCCTTAGATGCTGGAACAGGTGTGGTGATGGATTTATTTCAGTGGGTTGAAACACACTGGGAAGGAATCTTCAGTATATAAGGGTCAATCCAAACCAAAGACAAGTCAGTAAACCTAGATGCCAAGCAGAGCTAAGGGTAGCCAGGAATATCACACTTAGAGCCATTAATACTAATTTTTAACTCCACACAGTGTAATATTACCTGTCCTTAAGCATCTTGAAAAAATAGTTCTTTATTGAAGAAAGCAAAGGATGAAACACATTCTACAGGCTCTACACAGACATAGCTATGAACTGTTCTCTACAGGTAATGCAAAGGAAGTCACCAGTGACCAAGAACAGGTACTATGATCTGCTGGGAGCCCTAAGTCATCCACAGCAGCTGCCACCAGAGTAGCAGAGAAGAGCACTGCTCAAGGGAGGAGCAGAGAGCTTATCAGCTTGAAGGTCTCATCCTGTTCACAGTCAGACAGGTTCTTTCCACTTTGCCCTACGACCTGCTTTCACATTACCCGTCCCCTCTGTTCCTCCTCCTTTCTCTTCCCTTCCCCTCTCCACCTCCATGGTTTTTCTTTGTAAGACTTCCAAATGAAGCCGCTGTGGTCTAAATAAAACAGCTTTAGATAACAGGAAGATCCAGCACTAAATCCAATTGTTAAACATTTATTGAAAATAACTCAGCCATCACTAGGGCCTTTCCTAAAATAACATAATCACCTTTATAACTCTGAAGAGATGTTTGGGCTTAGTATGACAGTGCATAGTATTTCCCTGTAAGTTTCAGAAAATAATTGAGTGTTCTCAAATAATATTTAAAAAGATATCTTGAGATTTTTTAGTAAATCTGTTGTGAATACATATTACATCATAACTTGACAAAATTATGAATAATTATTTTTATTGAGGCACAATAGACATATATTATTATATTAGTGTTAGGTGTACAACATGATTCAATTGTACACAGAGAAGTGATTACCACAATAAGTCTAATTAACATTCATCACCATTCACAGTTACTAATTTTTTTCTTATGATGAGAACTTTTAAGATCTATTCTTAGTAATTTTCAAATAAGCAATACAGTTTTAACTATAAGTCAACATACTATAAATTACATCCCATGATTTACTTAACTGACAGTTTATATCTTTTGACCCCTTCACCCATTTGCTTACCATCCCTCATCCCCAACCTCTGGCAAACACCAATCTGTTCTGTCATTGATGAGCTTGGAGTTTTTTGTTAATTTGGGGGTTTAGTTTGTTTGTTTGTTTAAATTTCACACACAAGTGAGATAATATGTTATTTGTTTTTCTCTGACTTATTTCACTCAGCACAATGACCCCTAGGACCATCCATGTTATCACAAACTGTAAGATTTCCTTCTTTTTAATGGTCAAATAATTGATGGATACTTGGTTACTGTAAATAATGCTGCAATGAACATGGGGTGCATATACCATTACAAGTTAGTGTTTCCATTTTCTTCAGACAAATACACATAAGTGAAATTGCTGGGTCACATGGTAGATCTACTTTGAATTTTCTGAGGAACCTCCATACTGTTTTCCATAGTAGCTGTAACCATTTGCAATCCCACCAACAGTACACAAAGGTTCCCTCGTCTCCACAGCCTCACAAACACTTGTTATTTCTAGTTTTTTTGAAAATGGCCATTCTAACGGGTGTGAGGTGTTATTGTAACTTTGATACACATTTTCCTGATGATTAGTGATGCTGAGCATCTTTGTATGTACTTGTTGGCCATCCACATGTCTTCTTTGGGAAAATGTCCAGACTTTTCTGTCCATTTTTAAATCAGGTTGTGTTTGTTTTGTTTTGTTTGCTGTTGAGTTGTATGAGTTCTTCGTTTATTTTAGACATTGACGCCTTATCAAGTATATGATTTGCAAATATTTTCTGCCATTCAATAGACAACATAATAAATTACCTTTTTATTATGTTGATGGTTTCCTTTGCCACAAGAAGCTTTCAAATTTGATGTAGTCCCACTTGTATATTTTTGCTTTTGTTGCTTTAGCTTTTGGTATGAGATTAAAAAAATCACTCTAAGACTGATGCCAAGGAACTTACCACCTATTTTCTTCTAGGATTTTTATGGTGTTAGGTCTTATGCTCAAGTCTTTAATCCATTTTGAGGTAATTTTTGTTTATGGTGTAAGATAATGGTCCAGTTTCATTCTTTTGATGTGGCTGTCTAGTTTTCCAAACATCATTTATTAAAGATACTATCCTTTCTGCACTATATATTCTTGGCTCCTTTGTCATAAATTAATTTACATTGTTTTGGGGGTTTAGTGCTGAGCTCTCTATTCTGGTGACCCCTGGATTAACACCTAAATTTGCTTTTCAATTGTAGACTCACTGTACCTTTTGGAAACTATATCAAAAACTCAGATAAAGCCCTCCTTTGAAAAATCGCAGTGTGGAAACATCTCTGAGTTCGTCATTTACTTGTCAAATGGCTTCTAAAAATAATAAATGTAGCATAGCAACGCCCTCAACCCATGCTAACAACCAACACTGTTAGCTCCTCTCCTCGTGATGCGGACACAGAGACTACAGACACACTGTCACCTGTAGGGTGTATTATGGAGCTAACATCTAACACTGGTTATGAAAAATGTTGCTATAGAGCTCATTTATAGAGCTGTCATAGTTAAAGCAGGTGTCTTAGAGTTGAATGCTTTCTTTAAGAACTGATCATAGGACTTCCAGACAAGACAGAGGTGTAGGCAAACACGGCTCACCTCCTCACACAACCATGTCAAAATTACAACTAAACTATAGAACAGCCATCACTCAGAACTGTCAGAAACCGAGTGGAATGGAAGTCCGACAACTACAGAACTAAAGAAACCATATCTATCCAGGTAGGAGATGTAGAGACGTGGAATGGGCTGGTCCCACACCCACGTGTGGTAGATAAAAATTCGGGAGGAATATCTGAGGAGTGAGGAGTCCCAGCCCAACATCAGCACGCCAGGCCCAGGGCTCCAGGGCCTGGAAGATAAGCCCCCATAACTTCTGGCTGTAAACACCAGCAGGGTTGGAGTCAATCAAAGTAACTACTGGAATTCCAAGCAGTTCCTCTTAAAGGGGCCACACACGCACTTAACTCAGACTCCCTCTGGGCTCTAGCACCAGGGTGGCTACTTTAGAGGCACCAGTGGCATATGGGGAGGAAGTGAATCGTCTGGCATCAGAGCAAGAGCTGGGAGACAGCTTTCTCCCAGACAGAAAGGCTGGCAGAAACCATTGTTCCATTTCTGAGCCCTCCACCCACAGAGCCACAGAGCCACAAAGATAGCAGGCTGGTGCTGTATCTGAGACTCCATTACCTGGCTAACACTGTTTACTCCACACTAGGAATCCCTCAAGATCCACCCCACCAAGTTTATGAGCCACCCAACCTGTCAACAGTTTTTCCATATGAATGGCTGGTCTCAGCTCAGGCTTCAAATCTCTCTAAACCTCTCAAACAAGCAACAGCCAGCCTCAGTGAGCCCCCAGCTCCCATACCTCTGATTAAGTGGCCCCAGGCCCAGCACAAGCAGTAGCCAGCTTGGATCAGTTTGGCTTTGCCTGGAAGCCTCCAAGCCCCATACAAGTAGTAGCCATCTTCAGATTGTTAGGTAGCTCATGCTGGGTGGCCCTGGGCAGAACTCAGGTGGTGGCTGATCCTGACCTAAATCACCCAGGAAATCCCAGACATCACGCACCTAGTGGACAGGTAAGACCACATTGGAGGACCATCACCCTGCCCCTACATAACTAATCCACCGTGGAGGGCAGAGGTTGGTAGTCAGTCAACATGGCCAGTCCTTGCAGCTGACAGGCCTGGGTAAATCCCTCCCACTGACCTGCCAACAGCAATCAAGGCTCAACTACAAGGCTCAGCCCACACAGAGGATGCACCCTGAGCACCCTGCTCAAGTGAAAGCAGAGGATATGCCATAGGAGTCTATAGGACACATGCTACTAAGACAGGCAGTCATAGCAGCTCTACCTAATACACAGAAACAAACACAAGGAGACTGCCAAAATGAGGAGACAAAGAAACATGGCCCTAATGAAAGAACACATCAAAACTCCAGAAAAAGAACTAAACAAAATGGAGGTGAGTAATCTGTCTAATGAAGAATTCATAACACTGGTGATAAGGATGCTCAAGGAATGTAGTGAGGACCTCAACAGCATAAAAAAATCCAGACAGAAATGAAAGATATACTAATGGAAATAAAGAACAATTTACAGAGAATCAATAGTAAAGTGAATGAAGCCAAGAATCAAATCAATGATTTGGAACATAAGAAAACAAAAAGTAACCAATAAGAACAAGAAGAAAAAAGAGTCCAAAAAACCGAGGACAGTTAAAGGAGGCTCTGGGACAACTTCAAGCATACCAATATTTGAATCATAGGGGTATCAGAAGGAGAAGAGAAAGACCAACAAATTGGACATCTATTTGAAAAAATAACAAAAGAAACTTCTAATTTGGTGAAGGAAATAGACATGCAAGTCCAAGAAGCACAGAGTCCCATACAAGATGGATGCAAACAGGTCCACACCACAGCACATTATAATTAAAATGTCAAAGGTTAAAGGTAAAGAGAGAATCTTAAAAGCACCAAGAGAAAAGCAGTTATTTACCTACAAGCAGTTTACCTACAGTGGCACTGTAACTCCCATATGACTGTCAGCTGATTTCTTAAAAGAAATTTTGTAGGCAAGAAGGGATTGCCAAGAAATATTCAAAGTGATGAAAAGCAGGGACCTACAGCCAAGATTCCTCTACCCAGCAAAGCTATCATTTAGAATTGAAAGGCAGATAAAGAGGTTCCTAGACATAAAAAAACTAAAGGAGTTTATTACCACCAAACCACTATTATATAAAATGTTAAAGGGACTTATTTAAGAAAAAGATCAAAACTATGAACAATAAAATGGCACTAACCACATACTATCAACAATGGAATCAAAAAACAAACTTAGCAAACAAAAAGAACAGAGACACAATCATGGATACAGACAGCGTTTTGATAATTGTCAGATGGGATAGGGGTTGAGGAGAATGAGTGAAGAGGGGAGGGGATTAAGAATTGGCGCTGGCTGGTGTGGCTCAGTGGATTGAGTACCAGCCTGAGAAGCAAAGGGTAGTCAGTTCCATTCCCAGTGTAGGGCACATGCCTGGGTTGTAGGCCAGATCCCTGGTGGGGGGCACGTGAGAGGCAACCACACATCGATGTTTTTCTCCCTCTTTCTCCTTCCCTTCCTCTCTCTATAAATAAATAAATAAAATCTTCAAAAAAAAGTAGTACAAATTGGTAGTCACAGAACAGCCATGCAGATGTAAAGCAGAATACAGGAAATGGAATACCAAATAACTTATATGTATGACCCATGGACATGCACAAAGGTGTGGGATTGCCTGAAAGAGAGGGCCGTGCTGGGGCCGAGCAAAGGGAGAAAAATTGAGACAACTGTAACAGTATAATAAATAAAATATAAATTAAAAAGGAAAAGAAAGTGACCTCCAGGGGAGATGAGGACAGAGTCCTTGTGTCCTGGGCCACCCCGAGTCTCATCTGGTCTCAGCAGCAGAGAACTCCCTCTGTGGAGAAGCCTTTAGAGACCATTATGTCACACTGCGGTCTCCCCTTCTGTAAAGTAAAGAACATTTGATGCCATGTTTCTCAGCATGTATCTCTAACCCTCTTTACAGCTTTCAGTAACAATACAAAAAGCAATGTACACTAAATAAACAGTCTAGTTTCCTAAGTTCATTTTCTGGTCCTATAAAATCTAACTTCTTATATAGTGAAAAAAACATATTTGCCACTGTAACTACTTTTGGACACTCACAGGAAATGCTAAGTAAATGCTATTAATGCACTAAAAGTTAACTGACATAAGATAACAAGATGCACTAAAATTATACAAGAAATAACAAAATCCTCAAATAAAGAGAATTATGATCTTTGACAGAAAAATATTTTCAAATCTGTTCTCTCCCCAGTTACCTGGTATGAACTGTTGCTTGCTGTTAATAATGTTAGCCAAAGTTGGCAGGAACTCCCAAAACTAGAGCTGATATGAGTTTGGTTATTCTATCTTCTTCTCTAAATTGAAACAACCTGCATGTGAAGTATGTAATAAATGTGACATTCCTGCAAAATATAAGAAAACCCACAACAAGTAAACAGAAATATCTGTGTCATTCTAAAAGAGAATATTTACACCAAATAATTCCTAAATTAATTTCTACTGAGTCTATTTCAGGGTTACTAAAGATCAAGAGATAGTGTTAATTAAAGAGAGATTTAAATAAATCACAGAAAAAAAAAAAAAGAACTGATCATAGAGCTCAGATTTTCTAAGTATTCCTGTTACTCTACTGCATTTTTTTTAAATCCTTACCCAAGGATATGTTTACTGATCTACAGAGAGAGGAAGGAGAGAGAGGGGGAGGGAGAGAAGAAGAAGAGAAAGAGAGAAAGAAACATTATTGTGAGACGGATCATCAATCGGTGCCTCCCTTACATGCCCCAACCAGGGACAGAACCTAAAACCTAGGTACGTGCTCTGACTGGAGATTGAACCCATAACCTTTTGGTGCATGGGACAACACTTGAACCAACTGAACCACCCAGCCAGAGCCTGCTGCACTATTTTCTCCCTTTGAAGACTGAAAGTACAACAGGACTCTTCAGGTTGAATGGGGGAAGGTAAAGGGATAACCGGTATAGGGAACAGTACCACTGTGATTCACTCATTCATCAAATATGTGTTGAATACTGAGTGCCTGTCATGTACCAAGTTCTGGTCTAGCCTTGACATAAATATCTGTGAAATGGTATAGGAATACAGAGTTAAACCAACATGAGATTAGGGTCCAAAAAGTTGTTGAAAACAATTGCTATGCTCACTTAGGTTGTAAACAGTGTTATGGTGCAGGCTAAAAGGATTAGACGTCATCCTACAAGCAGGTTTTGCTTTAGATTTAAATCAAAAGAGGTTTTGATTTAATGGGGTGACTACCTGTTCCTTGTTTTAAAAGGAAGACTTTAGAAACAGTTTGCAAGATGGACCAAAGAGGGAAAAAATAAAAAGAATGTAATTTGTTGAGAAGCTCCTCCAATTAGGTAGGAAGGAAATGATAAAGGGCTGACACTGAGATTGTAGGTGTAGGAATACAGATCTATTCCTATGGCTACAAAAGGACACAGATCTATTTACCACATAGTACAGCAAGGTCTTGATCTCCAACTGGCTATAGAAAGTAAGAGAGACAGGGAACCATGGACGAGGCACAAAAGCAGTGCTGAAGAAGTAAAATGGCAAGTTAGTTTTGCACACTCTGGGTTGTGCAAACCCATAAATTTCAAGGAACACTTGCTATCTGGTAGGGAGTTAAAAATAACAGTGCAGACCTCCAGCCAAGATGGAGGCGTAGGTAGACACAGTGTCTCCTCGAACAACCAAAATGAGGACAACAACAATTTAGAAACAAAATAACAACCAGAAATGACAGAAAATTGAACTGTACAGAAGTCCAACAACCAAGCAGTTAAAATAGACACATTCATCCAGACTGGTAAGCGGGGCAGAGTTGGACATACAGGCAGAGAGGGGTCACAGCACAAAAAGTGGTGGCACCGGGCATGCAAGGCACCCTGGGCCTGCAAGATGGCAGCTGGCAGACCCTGGGTGCAGGGTGGCAATGGGAAGACCCAGAGTGGCAGCAATTGTGAGGCGAGGCACTGCGCACTAGGCAGCTGGCTGACCGGGCAGTCCCACTTTCATGCACAGATAAACCAGGTGAAACTGGAGAGCGAGACAGACCACACAGCCCCCGGTCCCAGCGCTAGGAAATAAGGCCTCGAAACACCTATTGAAAACACCTGTGGGGGTTGAGATGATGGGAGAGACTCCCAGCCTCACAGGAGAGTTTCTTGGAGAGACCCACAGGGTCCTGGAATGTACACAGGCCACCCACTAGGGAGTCAACACCAGAAGGGCCCAGTTTGCTTGGGGAAGCAGCGGAGGGGACTGGGATCCAACGGAGAGCAGAGCAAGCACCACTGTTCCCTCTCAGACCCCACCCCCACATACAGTGTCATAACCCAGCAACTGCGTTGCCCCACCCTGGTGAATACCTAAGGCTCTGCCCCTCACTACATAACATGAGCACAAGACAAAAAAAACAATGGCCCAAATGAAAGAACAGATCAAAGCCCCAGAGCAAACACAACTAAGCAACCAAGAGGTAGCCAACCTATCAGATGCACAATTCAAAGCACTGGTGATCAGGATGCTCACAGAATTGGTTGAATTTGGTCATAAATTAGATGAAACAATGAAGGCTACACTAAGTGAAACGAAGGAAAATGCACAGGGAACCAATAATGATGGGAAGAAAACTGGTACTCAAATCAATGGAGTGGATCAGAAGAAAGAAAGAAACAACCAAACAGAAAAGAAAGGAGAAACAAGAATTCAAAAGAATGAGGAGAGGCTTAGAAACCTCCAGGACATCTTGAAACACTCCAACATCCAAATTATAGGGGTACCAAAAGGGGAAGAGGAAGAGCAACAAGTGGAAAAATTATCTGAACATATAATAAAGGAGAACTTCCCCAATCTGGCAAAGGAAATAGACTTCCAGGAAGTCCAGGAAGCTCAGAGTCCCAAAGAAGTTGGACCCAAGGAGGAACACACCAAAGCACATCATAATTATATTACCCAAGATTAAAATGAAGGAGAGAATCCTAGAAGCAGCAAGAGAAAAGAAGACAGTTACCTACAAAGGAGTTCCCATCAGACTGTCAGCTGATTTCTCAAAAGAAACCTTACAGGCAAGAAGGGGCTGGAAAGAAGTATTCAAAGTCACGAAAGGCAAGGACCTACATCCCAGATTGCTCTATCCAGCAAAGCTTTCATTTAGAATGGAAGGGCAGATAAAGTGCTTCTCAGATAAGGTCAAGTTAAAGGAGTTCATCATCACCAAGCCCTTATTATATGAAATGTTAAAGGGACTTATCTAAGATAAAGAAGATAAAAATCATGTATAGTGAAATGACAGCAAACTCACAATTATTAACAACCACACCTAAAACAAAAAGAAAAACAAACTAAGCAAACAACTAGAACAGGAACAGAACCACAGAAATGGAGAACACATGGAGGGTTAGCAACAGGGGAGTGGGAGGAGGAGAGAGGGGTAAAAGGTATGGAGAATAAGTAGCATAGATGGTAGGTAGAAAATAGACAGGGGGAGGGCAAGAATACTATGGGAAATGTAGAAGCTAAAGAACTTATGACACATGGACATGAACTAAAGGGGGGAAATGTGGGTGGGAGAGGGTGTGCAGGGTGGAGGAGAATAAAGGGGGGGAATGGGGCAACTGTAATAGCATAATCAATAAAATATATTAAAAAATAAATAACAGTGCATATATTCACATACATATTTTTATAAATTTATACATAGCTTTACAGTGATATCATATAGAGATATAACCCCTTAAAAGAAAAGTATCAAATGCTAACTGTGATAATTTCTGTATAGAGCTATATTTTCTTTATATTATTTATTACAGGAAACCTAGAATACAAAAAATATTACATTTAAAATTTTAATATATATTTAGCATATATATAGTCACTGTCATGCATATGAGGGCACGTAATATATAACTTAGGATCAGGGACTATTTGTTCTAAAGGAAATGAAATATTAACTAGCCCAACTACCCCATTTTATACATGAGTACCATAACTAATATTCAAAGTTACATGAAATACTCAACAATGACTCCTAAATACAAGTTACCTCAGAAGACTGAAAACAGAAACATTATATAAAAACTTAAAAAGAAGAAAACAGTACAGCAGAAAAAGAAATACTTAGGAAACCTAACTTCTGTGTCCAATTCAACTATTAAATAGCTAAAAAAATCTTGAATAAGTCATTTAACCTCTGTTGGGCTTTGCCTTCCCCTCTGTAAATAAAAGAATTGGATACCTATAATTTTAGTAGTAGGAATTCTTAAATACTCTAAAATATAAAAAGGATTTCATAAAGTAACAAACATTAAAAATGGAAGACAAATCCTATCCAGCTTGCTCCTACAAACAGTAACAACAAAAATAATAAAATGTTGTGTATATTTTACTTCATGTTAGTTAAAGAAAAAATTTCTATGTGCGTCTTCTCCAACAGGTACTTTTAAAATGACTGTCTTCTATTAACTGTGGGGCAATACCTTTTATTTCCTCAACCGTAACCCATAAATGCGATGCTCATAACAAAGTCCTTTTACTAAATAAATGGATTAGTCACTGAAGATGGTAGAGAGAATACTTACATTTACCTCTGTCTCCTTAAGTCCTATTAAATGATGGTAAAGAATGAATGAAAAAATTAGAAGCCCTCAATATTGAAGAAAACAGAATGGAAACAAAAAGCACATAAGGCATTTCACAATGTTCTAGTGGACAGAGTATGTGGAAGAGTGGCAATTAATAAAGCAGAAAGAGGGAAGCTGTAGCTAAAATACATGTGGAAGGATGAAGCTGTGAAAAGAAGTCAGTCTCTTGAAAAAAGGAGGGGGACTCAGTCCTGTGGGAATTGCAGAGAATGAGAAGAGAGGCTGAAAACAAGTGGAACAATGAACAGAATATAAGCAGCACAGTTAATTTTCTGTCAAGCACAGAATACCTGGCAGTAGGGCACTTAGTACCCTGGCAAATTAATGTTTTTTTTTAATGTTTTCAATGTTTTTTTTTTCCCTCTGCTCTATAAAATAATTGAATAGATTGTCTAGAGAAGAATTAAGTTTGGGAGCGCTGATTATGGAGTGAAAGATCACTTATCCAAGCAGTAAAGAATGAATGTTGGGGACTGCCCTGCCTGGTCTCAGGAAGCTGTGACCCCCTGTGACTTAGGCTGAGTGAGAGACCTCTGGACCAAGAGCCACTAAGGAGACAAAACTTATTCCCCTGGCATGGACACTACCTGTTCTGTGCTTGGCCTTTAATGCTTGATCAGTTAACCAATGATGGGTAAGGTTCCTCAAGGAAGGAATAACCTAAGGTACTGATCACGTAAAGACCTCTGGGATGAGACTCACGGGGCTGTGGAAAGGAAGGGGTGATCGACATCAACCCCTGCCCCCTCTAAGCCTGAGTCTTTGTACTTAGATGTGAGAAATCCAAGTCTCCTGGCTGCCTCTGCCTCCTGCCCTTCTCAGGGCTAAGCAAATAGCCAAAGGGTGAAGCTCAGACCAGAGACGGCGGACCCCCGGGGTAATCAGGTCTGGGACATAGAATATGCAAGATCCTGTGAGATCTGTTTGCTGGAGGATGTTATTAACTTGGAATTTGAAGGCACAGACAGGAAACCTTTGGAACCTGTAGTCCTTTCACATGATAGAACTCCAATCTCTGCCCAGAATCACAGCAGGAGTTCTGCTAGCACCTTTGTAAATTACCTGTACCCTTTGATCCTTTCTGCCAGACTGTGAATCCACAAACTGAGTCGGCTTTTCTCAATAAAAATCTGCCTGGGAATGGACACGACATGCTCCCCACTAGAGGGGGTGGCCATGTTCTCTATATCCCCACAGAATCATGGTAGGTTCTGTGCATTAAGCGTGTTTTAATGAACATCCGCAGCCGAGATGGATTCCACGGGGCTGGTATCTTTCACAAATCAAAATGACAGCTGTTCAACTAAGTCTGAACAGTTAATACGGACTAAAGCAGGAGGGCTCCCACTGGAGGGCTCTCTGCAAGGTGACCACAGGGATCCAATC
This sequence comes from Tonatia bakeri, assembly GCA_004024845.1. NCBI lineage: Eukaryota > Metazoa > Chordata > Mammalia > Chiroptera > Phyllostomidae > Tonatia > Tonatia bakeri. Next base: position 129,200 of record PVIA01000895.1, read on the forward strand.
CTGGCTCGGAGGCTAGGGCAGTGCCTCTGACTCTCTCTGCTACTGTTCACTTGACTATAAAATGGGTGAATAACTATACATATTTATAGGATTGCTGTGAGGAGTAAATAAGTACATAGCTCTCAAACAGTACCTAAAAAATGTAGATTTAAAAAATTAATCAATTTTTTATAGACCCAGTAACCACCAAGTTTTATTGACAAACTTCGTAGTTGAAAATGACGACGTCTGGAGACACATTTAATTGTAATGACTGTGGCTGCTACTGGAACCTACTGTGTAGCAGCCAGGGATGCTGTTTAATATCCTACAAGGCATAGAATAACCCCCAGAATGGAGAATTATCTAGTCCAAAATGTCACTTGTGGCAAGGCTGAAAAACCCTGGACTAACTGGACCCCACAGCACACAGCAGACCAGGTGTCAGAGCAATGTAAGTACATTAAGGAGGGTCGATAGAAGAGTAAGGAATGAGATTCCAGGAAGTCAGAATGGCTATCAAGTAGTCCAGATGCAGTATGAACAGATGGATGGAGATCCAGAAAAAAGGCTGACAGACTGGTAGATAAAGGTGTAATCAGGGAACTGGAGAATATGACAAGGGTAAACTGTGATCCAAGAAAGAACTCAGGAATTTGAGAACCTGAAGATAAGGTCATTCCAAGTGATAATAACACAGAAATTATGGTATTGTGTTGGCCAAAAAGCCTGCATGATTTTCTCCTAATAAAAGACATGTTTTCCATTTTCACTAATAACTTGATTTATCTGGATATTTTGAGTGTGTCAGCTACCTCCTGCATGGCATAATGTTGACTGTTCTCCATTAATGTCTCAATTTGATCGATATCAACTTCAACTGGCCTACCTGACTGTGGAGCACCATCCAGTAAGAAATCTCCAGCACAAAACCTCGCAAACCACTTTTGACATGTTCAATCACTCACAGCACCTCCTCCATACACTGCACAAATCTATTTTTTTGTGCTTCAGTTATACTTTTATTTTTCTTGAAATAATAAAGCATAAAATGCTGAAAATGTTGGGTATTTTCTTCCATCTTCAATATTAAAAATGCACTGACTTTTATACATTTTTTAAATGCATGCCAATATGACAGTTGTCACTATACAATCTAATAAAATTGTTTCTGATGAAGTTAAAGATAACTAAGCACTACTAGAGGCATCTTATGGAAAAACCAAATGAACTTTTTGGCCAACCCACTATATCTGCAAGTGAAAGAAACTGGAAATGAAGGGGTTAGAATATGACATGGAAAAACTGTGCTGCCAAAGTGCTGGCAAAGTCATCATCGTCATGCTGAAGTCAAAGAAGGGGCAAGTATGAAGAAGAAAAGAGAAAAGCTGTGCCCTTATCTATGGAGTGAGGGGTATTAAGGTAGGAAAGGCCAAGTGGAAGACACTAGAATTCTCCTGCCTACCAAACAACTAAATTGAAGGCTATGCCACATTCCTGAAGGCACTGCAGCAATTAGTGTCACCATCAAGGACGTGAAGGTGCAGTGTGGGGGGATTCCCACCACATCCCCATTCACTTGCTTATGCGGCCCTGCAGAAAACATGTTCTTAGAGAAGGACAACTTATTACCATAAACTTAATCAAGTGACAACTACAGTTGCAGCTATTATTCCAGATGTGATTTCATGGCTAGAGTAAATCAAATATCCCCCAGCAATAATTAGATAGGCAATAATTGATCTAACAAATGCTTTCTTTTCCTAGACCTGTTAGTAACAACTATATACCTGATGGTTACACAAATTCTCCAACTCTATGTCACAACCTCATCTACACAAGGACTTTGATGGTCACTCCATTCCACTGGACATCATGCTGATCCTTTGCACATGCTGATTGAACCTGGAATAAGAAAACTGCAAGTATTCTAGACACACGGTAAGTCAAGTATGCCAGAGGGTGAGAAATAAAACCCACAAAAATGTCAGGCCTTGACGAAATTCCTGGGGCCAGCAGTCTGGGTGAGGTCAGGATACGCTTTCTTACCACTAGAAAAAATCTCAATGCCTAGTGGGTTTCTCTGTTTTTTTAAATCCTTACCCAAGGACGTTTACTGATTTTAGAAAGTGAGGAAGGGAGAGAGAATGAGAGAGAGAGACAGGTAAACAGGCAGACACTGATGTGAGAAAGGAACATGGATCAATTGCCTCCCCTCCACACCCCAACTGGGGATTGAACCTGCAACCTAGGCATGTGCCCTGACCAGAGATCAAACCTGCAACTTTTTTGTGTATAGGACAATGCTCCAACTAACTGAGCCGCTCACCCAGGACTCTTGTGGGTCTCTTTGAATTCTGGAGGCAACGAATACCTTATTTGAACATGCTTCTCCAACTTTACCAAGTAATCCAAAAAGCTGCCAGTTCTGAGTGGGGCCCAGAATAAGACGACTCTGCAACAGGTCCAGGCCACTGGGCAAGCCATTCTACTGCTTGGCGTTTACAACCTGGCACATGTGGTGGTGCTTGGAAGTCTGTGCCACACTCAGATGCAGAAATGGAGACTCTGACAGACCTCTCCAGGTGACTCACAGGGCAGAGGTGCAATAGCCCTGAAGGACAGTGGTGAAGGAACAGCTTCCCAGTGGGCAGAATGTTGAGCAGTGCACCCGAGTGATCCTTTTGCCTGGACAAACACATGGCTAAAGTATGGATTTATGTTGACTTGTGTGAACTAACTAATGATTTTGCTGGATAGTCAGGGATTTATAAGGACATAATTTGAAAACAGATGAAGACAGTCTGGGAAAGACATGTAAACAGACCTCTATGAATGGACACAAACTGAGAAAATAAATGAGTTACATGTGAATGATTTCTTCAACAGAGAGAAATCTTAATAATCAGGGGACAAGATAACCAGTCCTGTGAACGTCAGTCAACCTCTTTCCTTAGCTACTCCTGTCCCTTGCAAATGGTTTCAAGAACAAAGTGGCCATGGTAGTAGGGATGTGCTTCTGTTTTAGGAGTCGGGGGGTATCTCAACATGTCCCAGACCACCAGCCAACTAGAAATATCACCATGGTGATACCACCCTGAGCTTTTGTGAGATGGAGCTTATGTGTGGATTTAGAAACGACTTCTACTTGCCCAGGTTGATCTGGCTACCAACACTGCTAAATGACCAAGTGCCAAGAGCACAGAACAGTACTTAGTTTCCAATATAACATCACTCCCTGGAAGAATCAGCCAGCCAGCAGGTGACAGGTTGATTACATGGGACCATTCTAAATGAATGTATTACCACTGGAATAGATACTCTTAATATGGATTTGCCTTCCCTGCCCACAAAGCTTCTATCAAAAGCACTATCCATAAACAGAGAATTTTGTATTCTTTGTTATAGTACTCCATACAGCATTGTTTCTAACCAAAGAAATCATTTTACAGAAAATGAAGTGGGAAAATGGGCTTTGGCTTACAGAATTCACTGGTCTTTCCAGTGCTGGACCTGACAGACTAATGATTTTTAAAAAATTAAACTTTCCATTTGAGACCATTGTAAATAAATACTCAATTTTAAGAAATAATACATGGAGAACCCCTACACCGTTTACCCAGTTCTTCCAATAGTAATATCTTTAAGACACAGGAAACTGATTTCACCAGTTTTTATACAACTCCATCACATGTGGAGGTTCCTGCATTCACCACCACCATCCAGTTGCAGGATAGTTCCAGCATCACAGGGACCCCTTGTGTTGTCCTTTTACAGCTCTCTATCCCCCTTCCACTATCTCTCTTCCCTAACATTTAGCATCTACTGATCTGTTCTCCATCTTTATGATTCTGTCATTTCAAGAATGTTACTCAAATGGAATCACATGGTATAAAACAACCCTTTGGGACTGCCTTTTCCACTCAATATGATTCCCTTGAGAATCATTCAAGCTGATGTGTATCAATTACTTGCTCCTTTGTATTGCTAAGGACCAAAGTTCATCTAACCATTAATCAGCTGAAGGACATCTGGATTGTTTCCAGTTTGGGCTATTACAAGTAAAACAGTTAAGAACATTTGTGAAGAGGTTTTTATATGAAAGTACTGTAAGTTTTAATTTATCTGGGATCAATACTCTCCGTCTCAGTGTGTACTTATTTCCTTTGGGAGAACACATCTCAACTAGGTCAGGGGACTTATTGAGTCACCTACTCCTGGACAGAGCATCTACCATTCATCTGTCCGTTGCAAACACCAGTTTCCAAATGTTTAAACTGAATCAACCCTGTTGAATTTTATTCCCAAATCCCTACAAACCAGGCTCCACTCAAATGTGGATTTCCTTCATTTCCTGTTATTTAATGCCAATCAAAATAAACCTAAGAGTTATAATCGTGTTATAAAATTTAATATAACTAAAAGAAAACTTTAATATGACTTTAGGAAAAACAAAGTAAAACAAAATCCAAACACATTAAAAGGAGGGAGTGAGCAAAAGCAAAACTTAAAAAAGATATATAAATAGTAAAAGCTAATGCTGCCTTAAGAAGTCATAAGAGTCTGACAGCTTATAATCAAAACATATGACTATTCATGAAACAAATACATGCAGAATATTCTTATCTTTTCCTTTAGAAAGGTATAATATTACTTACAAGCATTTCACTGGTGTTGATAAAAACTTACTTTCCCTAGAGATTTATATTTACTTCAACACACTTTTTCATTGTTTTTATATTAACTGGTCATTTCCTTTAAACATGGCTTGAAAATGTTAGATTGCACTATGATACTGAAGATTTCAGAAGATTTTTATTACTAACTCAGAAATAACACTCCTAGAATCCTCTAATGTAAAACTAGGGGCACCATGGTTAGAAGCAAAAATGTTTTCAACATTCCTTTCATGTAAGTTTTTAAAATATGGGTATAATTTTTAAAGTTGTCAATATAAAACTAGCATGAAAACAGTGTTAAATAAAACTATATGATATTACTACTACATTGATTGAGCAGACTTAAAACTTACATTAAAAATATGAGACTTTTCTGCCATATGTTGAAACAAATCCAGTAAATAAACTGTGATTCTGGGTTTTCCCAGTATTCTGAAAATATAAAATATCTGTTTAAATATGCTGTGGTCTGGAATATTCCAGCATTTTGAAGTAAAAAATACCAACAAAAATATTCATGATAAAGTTAAAAGTAACATTTTAAAAATATTTGCATAAAATCTATCACCAAAATGAAACTATAAACTGTCTTGTAACATCAAATTCTACATAGATAAGCTAAGATAGTAAAATGTTATCCTCCATCTTAAAATAATAAAATGTTCTACTGTGTGGCCTTAAGCACTCTTGCAAATCATTTTTTCACTGTGCAGAAGAGTAAACATGCCATCTTCTACTCTTAATAAGGAACAGTAATACTCATATAATAGAAAACCAATTCTTTGCTCAACTATTGCCACCTTGTGGCTGTAAGATGGGTGATCAGCTATAGCACAGCTCTCAATCAGATTAACAGGTTCTACAAATCTCTACCGACCTAAGAGGGTTAAAGGTTCTAAAATATTTTTAAAAAGACACAAAGCTAACGGACTTAAAATATGTATCTTTTACTAGTCCTCTATACATATTATGTTGGTTACAGAAATGAAAAGAACTTGGTCCCTACCCCAGAAGGAAGAGGGAACTAGGTGAAGACACAGATGCATAAACCAGTATTAAAGGTAATGAATGAAGCAAAGAAAAAGAAAAGTGGGAAGTGAGCATGGGAAGAGGGCATCCCTCCGCACAAAACAATGGAATATTTCATGTCATTTAAACTTGACATCCTTTTAAGTAGTAATCTCACAGAAATTTGAGATAACGGATTCATAAACTGTCCTTGATTAAATTCCTACCTGCAGAGAAAAGTTTCTTTAAAGGATAACTTGCTTGGTTCTTACTGAGTATCACTTATTTCTCAGGCGTACATATAGACACATAAGTCTGTACTTAGAGATAAGAATTAAATCAATGGGTACACACATCCACTGACAGAACCATAATTGAAACCAGCACTGTCTGAATCAGGAGCTTACACTCTGAAACAGTAATAATATAGTTCAAAACTGTACCAACCAATTTGTGAGTTTTTAAGTATGACTACTTGTACTTAATTAGTTTACATTTACATATGCATATATAAAATCTCCAAAAGTTGCACTTTCTAAAATATATTCTCCATTCTTGAGAAAATGAGGAAAAGAGAAAAGGGGGCTTTAACACTTCCCATAATAACCATCAGTGCTACTTAAATTTTTTAAAATAAGCAAATATTGCTTTGTAAAATTAACTTTTTTCAAAAATCCTGAGCACACAATAGAGATGAACTTTATTCATGCTAAGGATACCTGTCAATTAAACAGCACCAGAAACTTGAAAAAGTAAAGTGAATCTCTGGTTGGGTGGCTTCGTTAGTTGGAGGACTATCCCATACATTAAAAGGTTGCAGGTTTGATACCTGGTCATGGCACATACCTAGATTGCAAGTTCCATTCCAGGTTGGGCACGCATGGGAGGCGACCTATGGATATTTCAATCGCTATTTCGATATTTCTCCCTCATATCGATGTTTCTTTCTCCCTTTTCCTTGCTCTCTAAAATCAATAAATATATCCTTGGATGAGGATTAAAAAAATAAAGTGAAAATTTCTTTCATAAAGTTGAATCTCTCTACACCTATTTACTGTTCATATTTCTCATAAATACACAAAGTCAGAAAAGCATTGAAAATTTCCAATTAATATTAAAATCAAAAGTATTTACATTTATCTTATTACTGTTATAATTATTTTTGATCAAGTATTATTCTGGATGAGCTCACAACTGATATGTTCAAACTTGTACTATTTTCATTTATAAACTGTTTTTGAAGTTCAAATATGCACTACGTGTACAATTCATTCATTCGCCCATTTGGCAAACACTTACTGAGAGCCCACTAAGGGTCAAACACTGTGCTAGATGCCAGACATTTTTTTTTTTTCTATAATCCAGGACACTACCAGTCTGTGAACTGTTTGGTACTGGTCCCCAAGGAGATAAGTAGAGAAACTGTTTGTTTTCATGTAATTTAATATTGCCAGACGTCCAATCTTATGTACGCTGAATCTAGTAACGTCTATTTCTTCTATTTCTTTTACCTACCAATTCTATTGTATTTTATAAAAGCATTGCCTGAATCAGATGGGAATTTTTAAAAGTCATTTACAGAGAAGTGAGGCACAATGACAGGTTAAACTGTTTTGCTCAAGTTCATAGAGACAATAATTCTCCCATTTACCTATCCACTGAATTGCAGTAAGCATCACACTGGAGCTACAGTCTAAAACGAGACAACCAGAGAGCCCAGCAGCCTCTTCGATGTGAGTCAGATTCGCCTGCGAGTCCAGTCGAATATTGCCTCAAGAAGACACGAGCACAAGTGTGTGGACTTGGCAGACCAGAAAGCAAAATACCGCGCAAAAGCACAACAAAAGGAGGAAAAACAGCAACCACGCCCCCAGTTCCAAGTGGACTATGGGCCATGAGGCACCCTCCCGTCAGTGTTCCAATCCCCACGCCAGGCCCCGCTCAGTATCTCAGCGTCACCAGCCCAAAGCCAGGCTAGGTCCCGACTCTCGGCTCCACGGCCTAAATCAGGCCCCGCCCAACTATCCGCCGCACCCCCCACGCCGGGCTCCGCCCTACTCCCTGCCCCGCCCGCCACAATTCTGGCAAGGCACAGAACCCGGGTCTTACCCTCGTCCGCCCAGGCTCCTGCTTGCGCTGCAGCTCCGATTGCCGCTCCAGGGCACTCGCGAAGCCCCCTGGGCGCGTTCTATGCTCCGTAAACTCAGAACTCTCGCTTCCGGGGTCACTCTCAGTGCCTGCGCCTCGACTTGGCCGAGAGAAGAGGAACACGCGCAGGAAATGACTCTCGGAAGTCAAGGCACGAGTCCGACACAGCGCCGCCATGACTGCTCCAGCTAGAACCTTTGACCTTTAACCTCTCCGTCAGCGTCCGGTCATGGGTGGAGCAACGAAAGCTCCGCCCACTCCCCCCCCCCCGCCCGCCCGCCCGAGCAGTACTAACCACCGGCCAGGGTGCTGCGGTCGGCGCGCCCTCGGAGTTGGAGGTGAGATCCATAACGTTAGAAGACTTAAGTCGTTGACCAACAGTCCACTTCTGACAGACGTCCGCTTAGTTTAGGTGGAAAGCGTTTTTCACCCCAGGAATTTCGCCTTCCCAGGCATCCCGTGGGTCTTGTCCTGCTTTAAGTTCTGTAATACTACGCTCGCTGGCCCCTCCGTCTTCGCATGTTCCCCAGGTGGGCGCAAGAGTCATTCCCCACCGCTCTTCAGGTCTCTGTTGGAACCAAAAATACATACTATGGTGCTCCCCCGGTTTTCTCTATTCCATTTTGCACTTAATATATCGTATAGTTGACCCACAGTAATTTTGTTCAGCTTCTGCACCCCCGACTTCGTAAATTCTGTGAGGGCAGGAATTTTGCTATTGGATGCTTGATCCCTTTTCAGACATTTGTGAAATCCTAGATTCAGTTTATCTGTATTTGTCTTTTCTGCCTTCAGTCCGCCCACATTACAAAGATACTAATTATGCCCTGGCTGGTATGTCTCAGTGGATTGAGTCCCGGCCTGTGAACTAAAGGGTTGCCTGATGGATTCTCAGGGCACATGCCTGGGTTGCTGGCCAGGTTCCCAGTTGGGGGCCAGCGAGAGGCAACCACACATTTATGTTTCTCTCCCTCTCTTTTTCCCTTCCTTCTCCTCTGAAAATGAACAAAATCTTTAAAATAACACTAATATTTCTGAGACCTGTTTGTCACCTCTACAATTTATAATCCTTTAGGCAATTGAGAAATCTCAGAATGTGCCTCAATATGCACTACCAGAGCTTCCCCCAGCCCACTTCACTCGTGATTTTTCCCCCTTTTCTTCCCAATGTTAATTCCCAGAATTAGCCCACTCTTCAAAACTAGGCCGAACACCCTACGTGAAGTTTTGTGAATTAAGCTATCCACCCATCTTCTACCCAGCAATTTTATATTAATTAGTTATGCAATTATTTATATATAGTTATTTTAGGGGGAAGTGGCAAGTACCCTTTGTGATTCATTTACAAGTACTTTGACAGAAAGGATTTTTATGTATGACCACAATCCCTACTTTAATCATGTGTTCATATTCTTGTCAATTGTATAATCAGACAATCTACAGAGCACTAGAAATACACTAACCTTGGAATGGTGCATAATTGTATGAATTACACGCGTACAGACTTATTATTATTAGCCAACCGTAAGGTAGTCCTTACAAATTCAGTAAGGGGCTTAAGACAAATTCTACTCCAGGTGAGTTCTTCCTTCTTGGCACTTAAACCATTTATTTTCCTTGGCCATTACTGAAGTCTTGGGTAAGACATTTTTGCATTATTCTGTTGATACTTCCTTTTTCCCTTCAGGGAAAAGTGTGGTAAATTATAACAAGCACCTGTGACCTTAAGAATGCTTAATTCTAGTCCTGACTCTAATCCTGACCCCAGGCAAGCCAATTTAATGTTAATTTGTTTCCTCACTTGTAAAACCAAGTTATTAGACCCTCAGTTAAATTTAAGGAAGTGTGTGTAAACTTAACTACATCAGTATCTACAGGATAAGTAGGATTAGTAATATCCCAGCTCTTAAATTCAGTAGATTTATTATGTTTTTTTCCTGCCTCAGCCAGATGATAAATTCCTTGAGGATTGTGACAACAGGCATTTTGGGACAAATCTTCAAGTTTTTAACATGTGAGTTCATATCAACTGATTTCAAGTTATGCTATGTTCTTTGCCTTCGGTAGAGCGTCAGAAGCATCAAATGAGAGGAACTGTAAGGGACTGGCCAAATCAGCAAGGAGATATCCACACACTGTCCTTGCCTGTTCAGTCACCAACTGTAACATCAGCTCTAATGCAGTGCTTTAACAACTTCATGACATCCCAGGGATTTTGATCCTGTACTACCCCTTGAACCACACCTTTTTTAACAACAGGCCTCTTTCTTCCATTATAGCAGGGATGTCAAACTCATTTTTATCGGGAGCCACATCAACCTTGCAGTTGCCTTCAAAGGGCCGAAATAATTGTAGGACTGTATAAATATAACTACTCCTTAACTGTTAAGGAGTTGAAATTACATTCGGCCCTTTGAAGGCAACTGTGAGGCTATTGTGACCCCCACTAAAAATGAGTTTGACACTGCTCCCCTATAGCTTGCAAAACGTTAGTATGCTTTGTAAAAATATTAGTAATGGCTGAAGGCAAGGAAAGTGAATAGAAAATAGTTCATGTCCTGGCTTTATATGGCCTGGCTGTGATCTCATCTATAAAAAGGTGATGCTGCCGTGACTGGTGTGGCTGAGTTGGTTGGGCATCATCTCACAAAGTGAAAGGTCGCCAGTTCCATTCTGGGTCAGGGCACATGCCTGGGTTGTGGGTTTGGTTCCTGGTTAGGTGCATACAAGAGGCAACTGATCAATGTTTCTCTCCCTCCCTTTCTCTCTCTCTAAAAAGAAATAAAAATATTAAAAAGGTGACATTGGCACACCCTTGAGTAAAATACTAAAGGAAATGAGTGTATTGTACAGTGCCCAACACCTACTGAAAGTTCAATAAGTAGTGGCTACTAGTGGCTTAAATGGAGGTGACTAGGAGGTGATTAGAAATTCATGCCTGTGAAGCACATACAAAAACCTGGAAAAAAAGACAGGGCTAACCATACATTGGAGAGAGATTAGTGTCACTCTAGACAGTCTTTTCAGCCATAGAGATTAAGGAGATAATGTATAATTGGGTTGGCCAAAAAGTCCATTTAATTTTTTCCATAAAACACATTTTTCATTTTCACCAATAACTTTATTGATTTGGATATTTTCAGTATGCTGTCTACGTCCCATGTGGTAGAATGTTGATTGTTCTCAGTCTCTCAATTTGATCGTTATCAACCTCAACTGGTCTACCCCACTGTGGAGCATCATCCAGTGAGAAATCTCAGCACTGAACTTTGCAAACCACTTTTGACATGTTCAATCAGCCACAGCACCTTCTCCATACACTACACAAATTGTTTTTTTTTTTTTGCATTTCAGTTGCATTTTTACCATTCTTAAAATAATAAAGCATAACATGTTGGAAATGGGTATTTTCTTCCATCTTCAATATTAAAAATGGCTATAAAAACATTCACCAATGTTGATGTTTTTTCAAAGTGCACATTGATATGACAGCTGTATCAATACAATCTAACAAAATTGTTTTGAATGAAGTTCAATACAACTCAGCACTACTAGAGCCATCTTATGGAAAAAAAACAAATTAACTTTTTGGCCAACCCAACAGGAAATGAGTGAGGATAGGCAATAACATTTAAGAACGTGAAAGAAAGGAATACCTGAAAATAGTCAAACTGGAAAATAACAGACACTCAACCCCAGAATCCAAGAGGGAGGCTTTAAATCACATTGAAATGGAGTATTAAAGTGAAAGATAACTACCCACCTAAAATATTCAAATAAAATTGTTTGTTTTATTCTGTGTTCTAGGAAAACCACCACATTAAAATAATCACTGCCAGCCAACCTCATTAAGTAACATCAAAATTACGTATGAGAGTTGACAAGAATTTTAGTTGACCTACAGCATTTTTTTAAATATGAAATCCTGGCAGGTGACAGGCATATGCAGGCCCTGCCCTCTCGTGGCTTCCAAATTGAGTTATTTTTGGATTATTTTGATTTCAGAATCATCAGAACATGAAAATTGTGAAGTTTAAGGTTTACAAGCTTACTTAAAAGTGATAATGCTTTTTTGTTAACTGTCACCCAACATGGTCTCTGTAATTGATCCAATTACAATGGAATAGTCATTGATTAATGGTCTTCTCACTAAGGGCAAAATCTGATTTTTCATCTTGGTTTTAAGAGCTATGAAGAAATGTATATATTGTGATTCAATTTATATGGAATTATAGAAAATGCAAACTAATCTATACTGACAAAGCAGATGGGGTAAGTAGAAGAGGGCAGAAGGGAATGATTACCAAAGGGCATAAGGAAACTGGTGAATGGGACAATGGATGTTTATCATCTTGACTGGTGATGGTTTCATGGGTATATAAGTATATTGAAATGTCAAACTGTACACTTTAAATCTGAGCCATTTTTGTATTTCGATTACACCTCAATAAAATTGTTTTTAAAAATAAATAAATAGATGTGATCATGACACAAGATTTTATGTAGCATCACCTCTGACCCACACAGCGTGTACTCACTGACAAATGCCTCTTGGTGGTCAGCATATAGCCTTTTCAGGTTTTTTTGTTTATTTCAAACATTTTATTTATTTTTAGAGGGAATGGGAAGGAGAAAGAGAGGGAGAGAAACACTGATCAGTTGCCTCGCAAACACAACCTGACTAGGGACAAACGTGCAACCCAGGCACATGCCCTGACCAGGAACCGAACCAGCGACCTTTCACTTTGTGGGACATGGTGCAACCAACTGAGCCACACCAGGCAGGGCTGTTTTGTTTGATACACTGATTCTGTTTTGTTTGATAGCTGCTTATGGTTTTTTTCTATGTCCAGGACATGCAGGGTCTGCAGAGAAGTTATGTTTCTCCTCAACAGACAGGTAATACATAAAGATCCATACCCAAATTATAGAATATTTATTGTTTACAAATACTATACTATACAAAAGAGAAATAGACAGTGTGCACTTCTTGATGAACAGATCCAGAAATAGTGATTCCAAATTAAACACGCTTTTTCTCTATTTCAGTTGTTTCTTTGAGTTACTAAGATGATAATCCAGTGAGTTCTACTCTCTTTCATTGATTACTTTGGTCTCATAAGCATTAGAATTCTTGCTTTATTTCCCACAAACTCTATAAACCAAAGACATTCCTTTGTTAGGAAACAACAACTTCAGGGATGATTTTCTCTGATGCTTCTTGAATCCTTGAATATATGAGATTTGCTTTCAAGTTGCTGTTTTCTGAAAGTGTCAAACAAAATACAATAGAGTACAACTGTGAGCTCATGACATTGAATCTTCCACAAAGATCATTTTGAATAATTTTTCTAAAACCATGTATATTTTTCTAAATTCATCCTCCCTCTACATTTGACTACTTTTAAGAGGTAACTTACTATACAGTATATTAAATCATTTTTAGATTAAGTGTAGTGATTCTGATTTCTTCTTTCACAGCCATCGTCATTACCAGCATACACCCATCCTACTTTCCATACCTATTTCTATCACTTCTCCCCATAAGCTAAAGAGACTTGGGGATATTTCACTTAACTAAAAATATTGCCATCTTACTCCATTTTGCCTTATTGACAAGATAGTAATGGCAGGATGCTTAAGAAACTATGATGAAAAGTTAATTTTGATAAAAAAATTGAAAGATGACATAGTTGACAAAAATATAACTTAATAGTTATGCTGAGTAACTATAATATTTCTATTTAAAAAAACATCTATTCCTCTGGGACAATGCTTCAATGACCCTTCCCTTAAAATCCTCTATAAAGAAATAATTTATAATATGTATAATGATTTAAAGCAGATGGTTAAAAAAAAAAGCCTCCTTTAAAAAAAAAATAGCATAGACACCCATTGACTATTTAATACAACAGGCTGTTTCCAGACCATTGGTCTCATAATAATATAAATATTGAGACCTATACTATTGGTATATGTAATTTATTAAGCTTTCACATGTAATAGAGCAGAGTTTCAGATGCATCTAAAGTGCTAACAAAAGCTCTAGTAAGACAGGCATCATGTTAATTTATAACGGTCAACACTGCATGTTCAAATGTGGTTTTCCTAAGATAATTTATGGTGAAGTAAATCTAGTCATGCTTTATAAAAATGCTTTAGGTCACTCCAAGCTTGGCAGTTAACATTTGGCATAAACAATAATAAAACAATCACAACTTGATAAATAACAAATACAGTATTGTAAGGTTAGGATATTGTGCATATCCATACACAGCATAAGGAAAAGGTAGTGGTGATGAATAAATAACTATTAGAACTAATAGAGCACCATTGCCTCAATGCAGATATTTCCAAAGCCTTTGGTGCATTCGACCCTGACACCCAGTTTTTGAAGTAGGGGGCAGTGTCTACAGAATCATTTAATAATTTTTAACACACTGAAAACATACAAGTAGAAAATGAGTTGATTTTTATTAATGCATTAAATTCTCAAGTTATCACCAACCCCTTCATGTAATCAAGTTACATTAGTCTGTGTGCTTATTTTTAAATGGTGCTAAATTAATTAAATGAAGACAGGGATGTTTCCCCTAATGTGATTGATTTTAGCATTTTTAAGTATAACTAGATCTAAAACCATGCTGACTTTTGAATTGAATATTTGATGAGAGAATTCCTATTTCAAACTACAGATAATACAGTATGCTGAATTCAAAGTAAATAGGCAATTTACTCTGAAACTCCAATTTAATCTGGTGAAAAATAGGTTGATGTAAATGGCATAAGAACTAGTACACTGAAATGATTACTGTCACAAATGGTGACTAGGATGTGAGGGGTCCACTCCAGTCACTAAGGAGTTTGGATTACTGTACATATCGTCACTTACAAAACTCTTAATAAGTTGGATGTAGAACTGATTACTTATTCTGGTATCTTCAGACACCCAAGATATAAAATGACCTTATACCAAAACAGTGTCTACTCAAAAGTAATTTTTGTAGCTGGTAGTGCTTTGGAGGTAAAGAAAACTAGGCCAGAACTTTTAATAACCAGGATTCAGAAAATTTAAAGGAACAATTTTAGTTAGAAATCAAATATCCAGAGGTACAAAAAGGAAATCACATAGAAAACAGAGATCAAACTGGCATCCCCAATCCAGAGCAATTCTGTAAAGTAGGAACACCAGTATGATAACCTGCTGTTACTCAAATCATTCTAGTGAGGGCCCCCAGGTATACTACACATTTTTGTAATGGTGCTTCCTAAATAAAGGGCCTGAAATGCACATTGAAGAATATTTCCCAAGTATAGAGGTGAAGATACTTTTATTTTGTTCAATCCACAGACTATTTGGTCAAAGAAATATGTAAGGCTAAATAAAAGCGCATGGGTTGGGAATTCACGGCAATGAACATTGACAAGATGTGCTTGAGTCTCGCTGGCAGCATCTGGCAGTGGGTAGCAGAACAAAGGCAGGATCTCACAGGCCCTCCCGAGTCTGTTCTGGAAGAGGTTCCGCGGATGTGGCGCTAGCATTTGCAGTTGAATTCAAGACTTCTCCAAAATCACCACCGGCAGGCTTGGTTGCCCCTACTTTCGACTTTTTAGAAAGTTCAGAAAGGAAAAAGACATCGTGAAACACACTTAAGTGGGTCTGCATAAAGTTAACTCAGATTTTGCTTCGGAGAATAAATCAGGAACCAATAGCTCAGTGGTTAATTATTTTACACATAGGAAGTTTAGTACTGTTGTAGAGTTTGGTGCAGTTCAATAGAAAAACATGTACGCTTCCCTGCTGAAATATTCAGGTTTGTAAATTCTACCTCTCTTTTTTTCCCTGTCTGCTGTTTGTTCTTCACAGGGAATCTGTCTAGAGAACTCTGAAAGTCCTATTATTCTAAAATGTAAATTGAATTCTCTTTATATTTGGATGATGCTTTGTCATCCATCAAGTTGTGCATTCAGCAACACTTATTCACATATATGATTGACTTCAACAAAGGAAAGGAACGTATGTATTTTCCCTACTTACAATGCCAACTTTCTCACCCATTGCTAGTTAGAGTGTGGCCCAAGGATGCAGACATCACCTGGGAGCTTGTTAGAGATACAGAATCTCAGCTCCACCTCCCCACCTCCATCTATCTACTGAACTGAAATCTGCACTTTAACACCATCTCCAGGTGCCCCCTACAGACTGGATAGTGTGAAGTACTACTCCAACTTATCTGGCCAGAAACTGGGTCAATAAATGTGTCTCGATGAAGATACCTGCTTTATTTTACATTTCTACAATATTCTATATGTTCAGAGCCCTTATATATGTCACTTCATCCCTAACAACACTGATATCTATGTTACAACCCATTACTGAACAACAAGGAAGTGACTACATTGAGAAACCAGTCAGTGACCAAGGATACAATTCACAGTGCATTTAACTTGATCTTGCTCTCAGCTCACTCTTAACTGACTGGCCAGAGACTCATTAACAACTGGAATCTAGCTGAAATTTTCTTTCTCATTCCTTTTTGGTCTTCCATCCAAAATCTTTGGAAAATGGGAATAGCTTGTATCTACTGTCTACTGATCTATTAAGACACATCCCCTGATCATAAGAAAATGTTAAGACTCCTTACAGTTCAACATATCTAAAACAACTCCTCGGGCACCTGGGAGTAATTGTGATCTGGTGATCTGCTCCCCTCTTATTCCACATCTGATTAATCACTACCTTTTTGTCTGTTGTTTCTAAATTCTAGACATCTCTCGACTTTGTCCCATTGGCACTAACTTAATTTGCCATCACTTATGACCTGGATTACAACCTAACAGTATTTGGTTTTCTCTCTATAAGCAGACCCTGCTTCTGTAATTTAAAACTAAGGGGCTACAGCCCTGGCTGGTGTGGCTCAGTGGGTTAAGTGCTGGCCTGCAAACTAGAGGGTCTCCAGTTTGATTCCCAGTCAGGGCACATGCCTGGTTTATGGGCCAGGTCCCCAGTAGGGGCCACTTGAGAGGCAACCACACTATAATGTATCTCTGCCTCCCTCCCTCCCTCCTTTCTCTAAAAAATAAATAAAATCTAAAAAAAAAAAACAACCTTCAAAAAAAAAAACAAAAATAAGGGTCTACATCACAATTATGAAAAACTAAGTCTGAGTATTTGCTTTTAAGTTGATTTATATAAAACATTTAAGATATTCATTTTGATCCTTAAAAAATATCCACCATAATTATCAGAATTAGTTTAGGAAGAAATAAACATATGGGCTTTACCCAAACTCTATATAGAGAAGACTGGGCAGTAGATGGGAACTAAATAACCTTTCCAGTGACTTGTGATTCTAAGAGTGGATGTTTTTATAATTTTGAATATAATCTTGAAGATAATATAATTTACAAAGTTAATAAAACTAATCATTATGGGAAAATGCCCACCTTCACTGAAATCAAAGCAATCAAAAAATAAAACAGTGAATCATCAATGATGATCACCATAGGATCACCATCATAATAAGAATGTCCATTATTGATCAAACAATATCCATTATAAGGCATATGTAAGCAACCATTACACATAATATTGAGAAAGAATACTAAATGATATAAAAATGTTTATGATGCATAGTTAATCCTTTTTCAAAAACTTAGCAATCTTACATACCTATAGCACTGTCTTTGGATGGTAGGACCAAGTTTTTTTGTTTTACTTTTGTGCTTTTCTATATTACTTTTGATTTTCTACAATAAAATTTATACTAAATATTGTCCAATTACAAAAGTATTTGAAGTGCATAATGCTAAAAGCATCACAAACTTCTAAAGTACTATTGTTTTTTAAATCATGCATTTCTTTTCAGCACTTAGAATGCTACATATACAGTCAAAAATTGATTAAAAGTTGATCGCTTTAAATATCTATTAATCATGTAAAGAATAAAGTTATTGAAGTTGTTATTTTAGAAAGTTAGTAATTTGAATAATTTACCCACACCAAAGAAAGTTCAGGCACCAAAGATAACACAAAGACCCTGTTCACCTCTCTACTTGCCTTTAAGTTTTCAACCTTTTCTTCGAATGATTTGAAAGTTGGAGAGTTTCTGTGGAGAGAGAAAAAGAAACAAATAGTAAAATCTTGAACACTGAAAAATAACCCTACCAATTTTGAAAACATCATTAGTTGATTGTATTCCTCATAACCATTACTGTCAGCAAAAGAACAGTTGTATTTATCTATACTACAGGTGTGCGGGTGTACACACAAATACGTGTTCTATAAGATTATCCACCTGTAAGATTTTTACAGTGATGCTTTTGATCCCATGAATAGAGACAGTCTTAGACATATAAATATAGATAAGTATAGGTAAGTACCCATGTGACAAGGAAACAAGTCAGGTAACACATTGATGCTGTCACTTTCCCAACCAACTTGTCATAGTACCAGAAAATGCCACTGTTGGGTCAGTTTAATTTTGGTAAGGTACCATGCTCTAGAACTCATGTTTAAGTTCACTTGTTGCCTGGTACAGTTCCTTTGTGAACCCATGTCACCAAGCAGGACAAGTAGAACAGAGAAGGTCCCATAACAGAGATCGGGTTCTCAGGGGGCTTCGTAATAGGGAAGAAGAGACAAACGAAGGAGCACAGAAATTTGGCTCGGCCTCTTCACAAAGCCGCCCCACTGACACAAGCTCTCTGAACCCATGGAAAGCCTCTCCACACCTTCCTGTTAACCCACATTCATCAAGGAGGTTCACAGTGCCTATGTTGCTCCTGTTGGGGTGTGTGAAGTTTTTATACCATCCACCCAACCTTGAATATCCTTCCTGATACCAAGATGAAAAAGGTAAGGACAGGAACAGGGTCTTCCTCCTTCCCCCAGTGGTGATGGGCAGCCATTCCCAAAGTGTGGTTCCCAGACCAGCTGCATCGGCAGCTCTCAGGAAGCTGTTCACAATGCTGATTCGCAGGTCCCACACCCTAGGCCGACAACATCAGAAACTAGGTTGGTGGCTAGCATGGGGCTTTCAACAAGCCCTCCAGGTGGTTCTGTTGTACATTGACATTTAAGCCAAATACCCTGTTAGAGACCCTCTGCCTGAAGGGGGTCTCTAGACAGGTAGATGAGGTTATAACAAGAGCCATTTGAAAGTGTTTCTTTATGAAAGAGGATGGAAGAATTAAATCACAGGTGGCTTCAAACATCACAATGGGAGGAGGGCCTTGGAAACAGAAGGGTGGAGAAAGGAGATTGTAATAAATTACTGTGGACAGAGGTAGGGGCACCTCTCTCCATGAAGAGGGGGTTTATTACATGAGTCATGGTCACATTTTCAATGAAACAGATTTCAGATACAAAACAACAGGTTAACAAAATAAAAATATTACTTTCTTTTTTGAAATTAAAACACTTAATGGAGCTCTTGCACCCATCCTAACATTATGGGAAAAGCAGATGAAAAATGATCCAGTGTTAAACATGCAGCTTGTTTAGAACTCTAGATCCCTAGTTCAGAACAGTTCAAGGTAATCATCTCAATAAAGAATAAGAAAGCAGAAAACCAACTATATTTTGTAAAAATATACTTTACCTCATAGCAGGCATGCTAATTGAATGTTGAATGGAGCGTATACTAAGGCAGCATTAAAAAGAGACAGGAATGAAGTTATTTAGCACAGTGTCGATTAGGCATTATAAAATAAACAAAACTTAACTTCCTAAAAGCTTGTCCCTTTGGCACCATGAAGAATTATCTAGTTTTTGAGGTGGAGGGGATCAAAGTTATCCCAACATAATTTACTTTTATTCCTCAGGCAATTGGACCCAGGTAGTTAACAGAGCTAATGATTCAGTCTTGCATTTTTTTTATAGCACATTAGAAACTGTCAAGTGCTTTCACCTGTATCTGTTGGTCATTGAGCACCAAGGCTTAGAAGTTTAAATGACTTACTGAAGATCACAGCAGAATCAAGAATGGAACTTGGGTCTTTGGGACTTCTAATTTAGTGTTCACCACCTCCCCTCAAAAACCAATGCACACACACAGGTACACACACACAAGCCAGGCAAGGAAAGGGCTCCTAAGCCATCTTTTTCCCACATATTTGTTACCAGAACAGGAAAGTTCAAAATATACCACTTACTTGGTGACATTAAGTGATTTACATTATCCCTCCTTAGTAGTAAGAGTATCAATTTTCTAATAAGAGACACTTGTAGTTCATGCCAATTAAACTGTTATTTTTTAAAGATTTTTTTTTTTTTTTTAGAGAGAGGGTAAGGGAGGAATAAAGAGAGGGAAAGAAACATCAGTGTGTGGTTGCCTCTTGTCCACCCCCAACTGAGGACCTGGCCCACAACCCAGGCATGTGCCTGGACTGGGAATTGAACCAGTTGACTCTTTGGTTTGCAGGCCAGCACTCAATCCACTCAGCCACACCAGCCAGGGGGTAAACTAATTGTTCTCAGTGGTCATTCAAATAACATTTGGCCCCTGTTTTACTACAGCCAACTAGTCAGGTTCAAAGTTACCTACTCTCAGCTATCTGCCATAGAGGTCACCTCATAAGATGAGAGTTCATTCCTGGGCTCACAAAGTCCTGCTGATACTGTTACTATGCTTAGAATACTTGGATCACTTACACAGCATTTTTAGTAAATTTACTTTGGGTAAGTTGGACAGTCTAAAGTATTCTCTATTCTTTTTAAATATTGTGTGTTTATGACTTAATTTTCTCAAAGACTCAGTTATAAGTGACAATGTGTTTCAAGTGTAGCTCCCCAAATCTAGTTTTCCATTAATGTGTAATAATCTGGATAAGGAGCTTGATACAAGTCAAGACATGCAGCAGTTGGTGTAGTCAAGGTAATCAGTAAACAAACCACTTGGACATCTTCGTACTTAATGTCTTCATAACACAAGCAAGATCCACACAGCTCAGCATTCTCTATTGTAGAACAGTGGGGAACTATTCTGGGAGGAATTTGCTAATTCTTTTCCTGCTTAATGCTGGATCCATATTTGAAGAATGGAAATTAATAAAAATCATCCTTCTTGTTTACAATATAAGAACTCCAGATGTTACTAGCCCTTCCTTGGACCACAAAGAAGCTGCCTACGGTCACATTGCCACAGGCATTTCTGCCATCATCATGTGACCCCTGGAACACAGCTAACCTCCTGGTGATCTACCAACTCTGGGGACTAAATGAAAAAAAGGAAGTTCAGACAATTGAGATTCCTGTCCAGAGATGTGGTGATTAGGGCTCCTCTGTCAGTCAGTGGTAGATACCTGAGCTTACATGTGAAGGAAAACATTTTTTGGGACCCTGTGCCAGCTATAAAAATGCAGAGGAGCCCCAAACAAGTAAAAAAATATCTAGAGATTTATATGAACAAACACACATAAAAAGAAATTTCCTTTGGAAACACAAATTAGCACTTCCTCTTAAATATATCAAACTACTTGACCACTAAGGCTACTGAATTGTAATAGTATGCTATTAATAACACCAAAATCTTGGTTTAACACAAGAACCAAGTGGAATAACAAGACTCTTTTAAAGATTCTCTCAAAATATTAAAGCATGAGTCAGTGCTCACCATATATGTATAGAAACTAAGCGTACAGGAGAAGGGTGGATATGAACACACCACCTGAGGGAAAAGCTGGCTGTTCCCAGAGGGCCTCTCAGGATAATGCTCATTACCACATCCCAAGCCTGAACCCCAACCTCACTGTACCTAATTCTCATGGCATCAAAAGCATCTCTCCTCTTCCCCCTTTCTTTTTCTCCTCACACACCCACCCAAGGCTTAAGACAGAGATCTAAATCCCAAGTGTAATTTAATGACTGACAACATAAAATAAAAACTGTTGTTGAGTCTAAAATTCAATTCAGCAAAATATCCACAATTCCTCCAGGGAGTAAAATCACTGCCACTCGTCTGCTGGTTAAGCATGGCCCCTGAACAAAGGGGAGTTAACAGGATTAACCAACTTTTTCAAGGGCCTCCTGCATCCTCAAAAGGCCATGCTGCTGGGAGTAAAACACTAAAAATCTACCCTAGCTCCCTCTTCTTGGATGGTTCTCAGGAGTCATGTGACCAGTAATTGTCTCTGTAACTCACTGATTTAATAAATATGTTTTTTCTTAATATATGTCCCCCATTATATATGTTTTCACATATTTTTGTATTCTGTATGAACACATTAAATCAGATTACAATCAGGACTTCTTCACCTAGGAATTATTTTTTTAATTAATTTACCCACTTTTTAATCCATAAAAATTATAAAATTTAGCTTTCTCATTTTTATAAAACGAGAAAAAAGATAATCTTATTTCTCGTTTCCAAGTTTGAATCAAAAGCATTACTTTAACTTCCATGTATTGATATGCAATATATTATTCATTAAAAACCGTACTGAAAATGGTAGAGAATATAATCTCTACCATTTTTTAAAAAATGAAAAAAGTGACTTATTAAGGAGCTGGAGAAGAACAACAGTCAAAACTTTCCTGGTGAATCAGTAAGACAACATATGGGCTCCATCTTGTGTGCATTTGCTCAATTTTTTCAAAGGTAGAGTGAAAGAACAGTGATTATACTGATGAAACATCATTTCTCAACAGCACTTACACATTTTTATACTTGTGTTCACATCACATCTAACATTGTTTTGTAACCAGGTATTAACAAGACTCTCCCATTCCTAACTCCTTGCCAGTCCCCACTTCCTTCCCCAACTCCAACCACTCTAAGATTTTAAGGTCTTTCCATATAGGAACCACATCCGGTTATCCTTTGGACCTGCCCCCACTAGCCACTCAAAGTCAGAGGGATGGATGACGGGACTGAGTACGGATTTGCACATAACTCATGTAACTTTAGATAAACATGTCTGAACAGTTGCCTGGAACACTCTGACCATTTTTAATTGAAGACCAAAGATACAGAATTACCTCTAATCACTGATTTCTTACTTTTTTTAAAGCACAATTTTAGCTCTAAATGGTTCAATATTTAGAACCTATGATGTACTCTGACCTCCAGGGCTAAGTGTCCCTAGGACAGAAGGGCCTCGGCCAAAAGCTCCCGTTTGCTTAAGGGAGTGACTGAGAAGACAATTCGCATGAACAGAACAGAGATGGTTAACTATTCATCATTCTTCTGGCTACACTCTGAAGATCTTCCCCCCACCTCATTTCCTCTGACCACTGACTAGATACATGGTCTGTGTGGGAGGGAGAGGAGAGGTCTGCATGGCAAAGATTCCTCCTACAAGCCATGATTTGGGTTGATATCTTTTTGACCAGCCTTCTTTTTGGGCCTAATAGACTTTATTTTCCCTTTTACAACCATGGAATTTTCTTGTGTGCACAGTTAAAGAATATAATTATGGCCAAAAATAGTAAAATCTATAAGCTAATAAGACAGGTACTAAAAAGTAATAATATATTTTATAGTATACTTAGTATAATAGTATATTTTACCTTATATATATTTTACCACCCACATAAACATATTTTGGGTAAGCTGTGTAAGACAGAAGAGTACCAGTGTGAGTCAGTCAATTATGAATGCATAATGGGACCCTGGTGAAGGATCCATCCTTCCAAGAGCACTAAAGAAATGACAGCATCAAAAACAAACAAGGTCACACATTAAAAGGGAGGAATTCTGCATGCCATGGTAGAGATGTTTCTTTAAAAAAAAAGTAAAAATTAAATGTCAAAATTATTTTCACAGTCCTTACACCACAGTGTCAAATTCTTTTTTTAATTTATCCAATATCCATGGTATACAAGAAACCCTCCCTTAAAAAAACAGGAATAGCACTAGAGAGAAAAGTATTTCAAATGCAAGAAAATGATGGAGTGGACGAACACGACCATCCAGCGCGTCAGCACAACCTAACACAGCACACGTGTGTCAGACGACTGCTGAGCCGCGGAGCTCGGACTCTCCTTACCTAAAGGGGTGTGAAAAGACTTGCAGTCTGCAAGAAGCCAGAGTAAGCATTAAAAAAAAGGAGTTTGGGTAAACCTAAACCAATTAAATCACCTACTTTTTGAAAGTTACAGAAGGTTTTAACTGGATTCTGAAATGCTATAATATTGAGTCTGCACAAAAGGAAATGAGAGCACCTGAGAGGTGTGTATGTCTCCATCAACAGGGTTTAAGAACACTGCGTTCATCACATTATACTTAGAATGACCATAGAACAAATATAAAGAGCAAGCTATTTGGTG
The DNA here is from genome assembly GCA_004024845.1 of Tonatia bakeri. NCBI lineage: Eukaryota > Metazoa > Chordata > Mammalia > Chiroptera > Phyllostomidae > Tonatia > Tonatia bakeri. The sequence goes on from PVIA01000895.1 coordinate 153,284, forward strand.
TTTTGAGTACAAAGTCTTACACACAGATTGCCTAACTTTTTCAGCCAACAAAATTCTGGTTGTAAAATCTACTGTCCCCACAAATGAAAAACACAAAGTCATGCAATCTAAGGGTTTTGTTTTTAAAACACAAACCTTTCATGCCAACAGAAGCACAGCCAACTGAAACCACATTTGTCCTTCCCAGCACTATTCTAATACATGTGGTAGGGGGTTCACAAAAGCACTGGGAAGTAGGTTTATTACAATCCTTCAGACTCATCTAAAATATATAGAAATCCAAACTAAAAAGCAACAGCACAAAATCAAGATTTGGGCGTAAGCAGGAACAGACATGGCTTACAAATGACTGCAAATCAGTGCATAAGTGAGCGCAGTGCAGTGACAGCATGGTGTAAAACAACCCACAGAGAAGGAAGGCTGGTCTCAGGCCGTGCATACACTTCGGTGCTCCTGGACTCACCACCAGTGAGACACCAGGCTCAGCCCACAACCACAACCTGTAATCATAAGGGACATACCCTATATCAGGGGTGTCAAACCCTTTCACTTGGGGGCCACATCAGCCTCATGGTGAAAGGCAACCCTAGTGGTTGCCTTCAAAGGGCCAAATGTAATTTCAACTCCTTAACAGTTAAGGAGTAGTTGCACTTATACAGTCCTAAAATTATCTCAGCCCTCTGAAGGCAACTGCGAGGATGATGTGGCCCCTTGTGAACTTGAGTTTGACACCCCTGCCCTATATGACCAGGAAGGACTCAAAGGACAAAAGTTTACAACCAGAATTGTTCAAGAACCTTAAGTGGATTCATAGGGTGATGATTTTGAACACTATGCCTGAAAGTTAGATGGCCAGGCCTAAAGGAACTGAGACAATTTTTCAAACTTTGGTCTGATGTCATGCCCGCCTCCCCTAGAATGGAATCCAGTGTCACCCAGAACCAGAGTCAGGACACTATGGCTACCATAGCCTATTGTCATTTGCCTCAGACACTTAACAAGCAAGAAAAAAATGGGACATACTTTACATCTTCCAGCTTTTTGGTAATAACAGATCCCACAGATGCGAAAGCTGCAGAAGCCTTCTGTCCAGCTTGAGACAAAGTTTCAGATGTCCTCTTGTATCTATATCAAAGTATAAAAAAAAACAAAGCAAAGGAAGCTAAACCCTTTTTTTCTAGAACATCTAAAATCCTTCCCAACCACCAGGTCAGCATCATCATAGCATCTAAATCCTTAACCATCAATTCGGGCACAACCTTCTGCATTGCCCCAGGACAGCCACAAAGATAAAGGCCTATGCAGGGCAAAGTCGGTTAGGGTTAGGACTAAAAACAGTCCTGGAACAACAATAAAAATGAGCCAGAGGCTGAAAAAAAAAAGGCACCTCTTATCCTTGCCTTTGCCAGTTAAGACAGACAAGACAAAAAGAAATCAAATTCCTCACATGCCTTTTACAAGTTTATCTCCTATAAAAGGGCACTAGAAAACTATCTAAATGAATTGAATGAGTACAAAGAATTTTTTTAATGCTTTATGTCTATCAAGCTAACAAGTAAGGGCCTGTGGACTCCCAACAGAGGATTTAAAGGTACAATATCTAAAAGACCTGTGACACTTGAGACTTGTGATATTTGCTGAGACACAAAGGTATGATTTACCACCTCCCTCTTCTCATCTCCCCAGTGATTAGCAAAGGGGAAAAAAAAAAACAAAATGAAAGGATATGATATCTACAGCAAAAGGGTCAAGAACCCATATCATAAAAAAGAATTACCATTTAAAGGTCAATATTAAAAACAAACAGCAGTTTATGATGACACAGTCACAGGACAGTTTCCTGTGTGTTTTTCCACTGACTCCGTGTATGGGTAGAAAGTTCCTAGATGTGTGCTCCTCCCTGCACCACGGAACAAAATGCATCATGATGATGTCACATCAAATTGCAGAACTGTCTGCATTGCCTTTCTATTCCCCTCCCCAGAGCAAAAATGTCCTTTACATTTTCTACAAAAGTGTGTGATCAAGGGGACGTACGCTGGTGTTGCAGTCACATCTTGCCACCCTTTGGCAATGTTCTGTTTTAGCTCCTGTAGTGAATTGATTCCAAGTTTCCGCTTGATCTCTGCTAGATGCTTCTCTTTTGCGGCCAACACCTGAGACAGAGTCTGGATTTCTTCTTCCACCTGTGAGGAAGAGGTTAGGGTAAGAAGACAGCACAGTCATTCGATAAGTTAAGATTATTAGTGTAAAACTGTACTCAAAATCCTCAAGTCATTTTGAAACATTTTCTGATTCATTTATCTATCTCTTTAAAAATACCACAGAATATTTTATTAAGTAAACTGGTTAGGTGCTTATCTCTTCTGTAGGGCTTCTCTTTTCTCTTCTATATATTTCTATGTTGAGGTGTCCTCAATTGTCCTTAACATGTCCTCAGTTGTTCTTAACCCTCTCTCCTGTCCCCATACTTTCTTACTCAGCTATCCACATAGGATTAGGACTAGAACCACTTCAAATTATTCCAGCACCTCCTCTCCTGACACCTGGTCCACATTTCTTGCTGGACTTTTCCACCTGAATGCCCATAAAAACTCACATTTGCATACTAAATCAAACTAATCTCCATCTCCTACCAAACACACACAAAATCTAACCTCTTTGCATATTTCATACGAGTTTATATGGGAAATGTCAGTCCCAGCATGTGCCAAACTCACAACCATAAATAAATCAAACTGTCTCCCCCAGAGATTCCTGCAGAAGTCTCTTGTAGACCCCCTGATGCTGAATGACCAGCCTTAGCTAGGTGGTTAGAAGTGGACACCCCACCAAGCAGCCAACAACCAGTGATGTGCCAGGTGTGAAAAGAGATGCTTGACTCATCAGTGTCTCTCATTCTAGAACCTAGCTTGAGACACTGAAATAACATTGGAGGAGAGCTGGAAAGACCTGGATAGAGAAGCCCTGAGTACAGGCAGGACACAGTGAGATTATGACATGTCACGGAAAGCTTAAATGTACTTGAGGAAGGCGAAAATCTAAGCAGAAGCTCTAAAGAAAAAAAAAGACTTACAGGCCTGGTCAGATGGCTCATTTGGTTGAAGCATCACCCATACACCAAAAGGTTGCATTTCTAATCCCCAGTCAGGGCACATACCTAGGTTGGAGGTTTAATCATACTATCAGGTGAGGATTAAAAAAAAAAAAAAAAAAAAGACTTACAAAGTAGAGGAAAGGTTAAGCCAGAAAAACTGAAAAAAAAGGCAGATTCACAGAGAAAAACAGACACAATGTGGAAAAAACATTTTGTACCAGAAAGTTGAACACTGGATCCCTAAAGCATATTTATTAATATTCAAAACTACAGAAAAATGTTTCTCTTGGCTGGTAGTACAGCCATATTCTCAGCCCTGACCTGCATGACACTTCTATGATTGCAAAGACAACCTGGCCTTTAAAAACAACATACCATGTTAAGTAAACTGTTTCACTGCTAATTAAATCATTAGAGAACTTGAAGAGAAGAAAAACAATAATCAGCAAAAGGAGAGTGAAGATAAATCAAATGTCATGTGGCTGCCAAAAAAAAAAAAGAATAACATAACTCTTCGATGGCATTAATTTGAATGCAGGTTCAGAACCAAGATAATCCTCTGTCACAAAAAAACATCACATCAGCTTTGGAAGTCATGTTTTAAGAAGTGCATTGATGGGGAGAGATCCAAGATGGTGGAGGAGTAAGTGGAAGCTACACTAACCTCCTCCCAGGACCAATCTGGAATTACAACTAAATTGTAAAGAAATCATTTTCACTGACTGAACACTAGTTGGAGAGAAGCCTTACACCATAGACAGACAGAAGAAAATACTTCAGGACAACAAGACTGGTAGGGAGTGCAGAAATGCAAGAGGGCTGGCTGGGTTCCCATGGGTGGCAGCTCAAGTACTGAAGAATATTTCAGCAGCTGGCAGATTCCCCCTAAGAAGTGTGGGGTATAAACCCCAAGCTGGGCTCCCCAGACTACAGCATCAGAGCTAGAAAGGAACCCAGATAACATCCAGCTATGAAAAGTAGCAGGGGTTCTGTCACCCGGAGAGAGTCAGCTAAGGATGCAGAAAGCTGTTTACAGGGCCAAAGCATAAAATTTCCTTTGCAGCTACTTACCCTGGGTGCTGGCAAAGGGAGGGCAGAGTGCACTAGAGATGCTTGAGGAGAGTCTGGGGTTGGTTGGTCTGGGAGAGAACTGAGGGAACAGCTGCCAGGATCCCTGTGCTCAGTCATCCCCCATAATTAACAAAGCCACACCTTTACAGTCAATTAATATTTGACAGAGAAAACAAGTACATACAATAGGCTAAAGATAGTTTATTGAATAAATGGTGTTGGGAAAATTAGACAGGTATGTACAAAAAAATGAAACTAGACCACCTTCTTACACCACACACAAGAATAAATTCAAAATAGATCAAAGCCTTAAATTAAACATTAGACCTGAAACCATAAAAATACTAGAAGAAGGCATAGGCAGCAAAATCTCAGACATTGCTCATAGCAATATTTTATCAGATATATCTCCCCAGGCAAGGGAAACTACAGAAAAAATAAACAAATGGAACTCCATCAAAGTAAAAGTTTTTGCACAGCAAAGGAAATTATCAAAAAAATAAAAAGACAACCCACAGAATGGGAGAACATATTCACCAATACATCTGATAAGGGATTAATATCCAAAATTTATTAAGTACTTACAAAACTCAACACCAAAAAACAAACCACCCAATTAAAAAATGAGCAAAGCCCCTGAATAGATAGTTCTCCAAAGAGGACATACAGATGGTCAACAGACATATGAAAACATACTCAATGTCACTGATCATCAGAGAAATGCAAATAAAAACCACAATGAGATACCATCTCACGAACGGTTATCATCAATAAATCAACAAACAAGTGCTGTTGAGGATGTGGAGAAAGGGGAACCCTTCTGCACTGTTGGTACGAATGCAGACTGATGCAGCTACTGTGGAAAGCAGTATGAAGATACCTCAAAAAATTAAAAATGGATCTGTCTTTTGACCTAGCGATCCTACTTCTGGGAATTTATCCAAAGGAACCCAAAACACTAATTTAAAAGAACATAAGCACACCTATGTTCATTGCAACATTATTTACAATCGCCAAAAGAAATGGAAGCAGCCCAAGTGTCCATCAATAGATGAGTAGACAAAATAACTATAAGACATTTGCACAACAGAATTCTACTCGGCCATAAAAAACAAGAAAATTTTATCCTTTGTAATAGTATGGATGGACCTGGAGAACATTACGCTAAGTGAAATAAACCAATCAGAGAAAGACAAATACCATATGATTTCACTCATATGTGGAATCTAATGAACAAACTGAACTAACTAGCAAAACAGAGACAGACTCGTAGATGGAGAACAGATAACATCTAGTAGGGGAGGGAGGTCAGGGTGTTGAGGGACTGAGCAAAAAAGAAAAAGGACTCATGGACATGGACAACAGTGCGGTGATTGCAGGGGGTAGGGGTCTATAAGAGAACTAAATGGTTATGAAAAATATATAATAAAGATTAAATATAATTTTAAAAAGAAGTACATTGACAAAGCTGAATATGAAATATGAAAGGCAACAATCTGAATGAATGAATAAGTGAAGTTAAAAACCAAGATTAAATGATGTGCCTTAAGTCATCAAACTAATGTAAGAATCAGAATTTCAACCCAGGTTTTCTGACTCAATTTCTCAGTTTGCTGGCTAATTCTCACTGCTCACTGTTAGTTTTCCAAAACTTCTTTCTTTACCCCATACTCCAAATCTTCAGATACTTGGAAATATGTAAGTTTTCGATCCCTTGCCATTCCATGAGTATTACCTTCCCCTAGTGAAAACTGGGAAGAAGAAAGATCACTGTAAATTTTTCTGAACAACACACAACCCAGTGTATTTTCACCTTTATTGGTCAGATTTTGCTGCTAACATACCTAGCTCAGCACACCATAGCTACAATTTCTTAATTCAAAAACTATGTATTCAATTTATTATAGTCAGTGATATATTAATATATCATATATATAATATATATAACATATACTTATATGTATTTAATATATCTAATATTGTGTGTGTATAATAAAATGATCTTAAAAGAATAAAGGAGAGCATGATTAGGAACCTCTGATATAGATAAAAAATAATGAATGCAAAAGTTACTACCAAGTTATGATAATCAAGATTTTAACCTTGGTATAAGAATAGACACACACAACAGATGAACAGAATACAGGTGAGAATCCAGAAATAAACACTCATGGTCAATTGGTTTTCAACAAGGTACAAAGACAATTCAGTGGGAATCGTTTTTTCCACAAAGGTGTGGAGACAATTGGATTTCCATGCAAAAGAATAAAGTTGGACCCCTAAGTCAGACCATGTATAAAAATTAACTCAAAATGGATGTAAAATCTAAATGTTAGAGCTAAACTATAAAACTCTTAGAAGAAAATACAGAGGGAAATATCCATAGCCCTGGATATAATACCTAAAGCACAAATAGCCAAAGAAAAACTAGATAAACTGACATCATCAAAATTTAAAACTGTTGTATTTCAAAGGACACATTATGAGGTAAAAAGATGACTGACAGAACAAGGAAAATATTTGCAAATTATATATCTGGTAAGGATTTAGTATCCAGAATACATAATGAACACTCACAACTCAATGGAGAAGACAAGTAATCCATTTGAAAAATGGACAAAGGATTTAAAAACAGTAGTACTCCCTAATTCTGTTTCACTTTCATGGTTTCACAGTTATCTATGGTAAACTACAACTCTGAAAACATTAAATGGAAAATTCCAGAAATCAACAATAAGTTTAAATTGCATGCCATTCTGAGTAGCACGATGAAATCCCACAACACCATCCCATTCCATCTAGGACATGATTCATCCCTTTGGTCAGCATCTCCATGCTGTAGACACTGCCACTGGTTAGTCACTGAGTAGCCATCTGGGTGATCAGGTCGACTATCATAGTACAAGAGAACTTGTGTTCAAGTGATCCTTACTTTTACTTCCTTAGGCCCCAAAGCACAAGAGTAGTGATGCTGGCAATTCAGACATGCCAAAAAGAAGCCATAAAGTGCTTCATGTAAGTGAAAGATTGTGAAAAGTACAGTAGATATTCTAAGGAAAGCAAGAGACCAAACTCACATGATTTTATTACAGCATATTATTATAATTGTTCTAATTTATTATCAGTTATTATTGCTAATCCCTTACTGTGCCTAATTTATAAGTTAAACTTTATCATAGGTATGTGTGTATAAGAACAAGAACAGTATATGTAGAGTTTGCTACTATCTATGGTTTCAGGTATCTACTGGAGGTACTAGAACATATCCCCTGTGGATAAAGGGAGACTATTGTAGATATTTTACCAAAGAAATGATACAAATGGCCAATAATCACAAAAAGATGCTTGATACCATTCATTAGTAATTATAAAAATTAGTGATATTCCACTTCACCCTCATTAGCTGGACTTTGATAAAAAAAAAAAACACAAAAAGTGTTGGTGAGAATGTAGAGAAATTGGAGCCCTCATACAAGGCTGGTAGGAATGTAAAATGGTGCGTTTTAGCAGTGAAAATAGTTTGGCAGTTCTTCAAAAAGTTAAATGTGGAGCCACTGTATGACCCAACAAAAACCTAAATGTCCATCAATTGATGATAAATGTGTAAACAAAATGTAGTATGTATCTATACAAAGGAAATTATTTAGCCACAAAAAGGAATGAAGCAGTGATGAGTGCAAAAGTACTACAACATGGATAAACCTTAAAAACCTATTAAGTGAAAGGAGCAAGTCACAAAAGACCGTGTTGCTCAATTCCATTTATATGAAATGCCCACCACAGGCAAACCAATAGAGACAGGAAGTGGATCACTGGTTGCAAGGGCTTAGGAAGAGGAAGGATCGAGAGTGACTCCAATGGGAACAGGATATATTTGGGGTAATATTTATTAGTGGTGATAGTTGTACAGCTTTTTGAATATACATAAACCACTGAATTGTAAATTTTAAAACAATGAATTTGATGGTATATAAATTATATCTTAAAAAAGTAAAAAATGAGTGGGAGGGATTTTTTATATCCATTTTACTTAAGTTTCTACAACTATTTTAAGCAGTGACTCTGATGTAAAACCTTTTCAAAGTCAAATAAATTATTTAAAATATAAATAATTTTTATTATATCTAATTATTATCATAATATACTATTACTGCTATAACCATGAGGAAAAGTAATAGTATATCTGCCATATCTTGTAAAGTTTTGTAAAAATTAGGATAAACTTCTGATAAAGCATGGATGTTATCAAAATAAAAGGCTAGGTAAGCTCACAAGCATTAGAGTCATAAACACCTGATACAAGACTCAGTGCTACAGTGCATTACCTATGACCCACACCTTCATAATTGTGAATTAGGCAACTGTTTCTCACATCTGACACCTGAAGTAGTCAACAAAGGACTGTTATCTAGCATTCCTTAGAATTCACTAGGTTTTGCCCTGGCAGCACCTTCACAACAGCATACAAGACATGATGGGCAGAATGACCCTCAGTCAGTGAGCTGGAGGGAAGGACCCACCAAGGAATAACCCAACAACAATCAAAACCCAATTACATCCAGAGAGCCAACATAAACAGCATAAGGGGTATCCCAAGAGCATCAAGTTCAGGAGATCAAGGAGACTGCACTACTGAATCTCTAGGTCTCCTACCATAGAAATTCACACCACAAAGTAAGGGAATCAAAACAGATCAATTTAAGAAGCAGAAGAAAACAAGAGGAGTCTCACAAATAATGGGAAAACAAAGAAACAGTCCCCAATCAAAAGGAAAGGAGGAAGCCTCAGAAAGAATGCTGAATGAAAAAGAGGCAAGTCAACTATCAGATATTGAGTTTAAAACGATGGTTATCAGGAAGCACAATGAGCTCAGTGAGAATACCAAACACTACATGGAAACTCCAAGAAACTTACTGCAAATTTATCAGCATGAAAAAGGACACAGAAACAATCAACAACAGCCAGGAGGAAATGAAGAATACAATTTCTGAATTGAAGAACACAGTAGAAGGAATCAAAAACACCTTAAATGAAGCAGAGGATCAAATCAGCAAGCTGGAGGACGAGGTAGAAAAAAGCTCCCAGAAAGAGCAAGAAAAGGAAAAAAGACTCAGAAAGAATGAAGAAGTGTTAAGTGAACTGAAGGATAACATGAAACATAACAATATCCATATGATAAAGATACAAGAAGGAGAAGAAGAGGAGCAAGGGATAGAAAACCTGTTTGGAAAAGTAATGATGGAAAATGTCCCTAATTTGATGAGAGAAAAATTTACACAAGTCTAGGAAACACAGAAGGTCCCAATCAAGAGGAACCCAAAGAGTTGCACTCCAAGACACATTATAATTAAAATGGCAAAATTCCAAGAAAGAGAATCTTAAAGGCAGCAAGAGAGAAATAGAAAGTAACATACAAAGGAGCCCCAATAAGACTATCAGCTGACTTCTCAACGGAAACACTCCACGCCAGAAGGGAATGGCAAGAAATATTCCAAGTAATTAAAATCAAAGACCTGCAAATAAGATTATTCTATCCAGTAAGGCTCTCAATTAAAATGGAAGGCCAAATAAGGGCTTTCCCAGACAAAAGAAGCTTCAAAGAATACACCTCCTCCAAACCAGCACTGCAAGAGCTGCTCAAGGGTCTGCTTTAAGAAGATGAAGAAAACAAGTGAGAGAGAGGAACACAGGTAAAAAGGGAGTAAAATGGCAGTGAATAAGTACCTATCAATAACAACCTTAAATGTAAATGGATTAATAAATACTCCAATCAAACAAGTGTTGGCCAGGTTGTGGAGAAAAGGGAACCCTAGTACATTGTTAGTGGGAATGGAGAATGGTGCAGTCACTGTGGAAAACAATATGGAATTTCCTCAAAAAACTAAAAATGGAACTGCCTTTTGACTCAACAATTCCACTGCTGAGAGTATACCCTAAGAATCCTGAAACACGAATCCAAAAGAACCTGTGCACCCCAATGTTCATAGCAGCACAATTTACAAAAGCCAAGTGCTGGATGCAACCTAAATGCCCATCAGTAAATGAATGGATCAAAAAACTGTGGTACATTTACACAATGGAATACTATGCAGCATAAAGAAAGAAGAAGCTCCTACCTTTTGTGGAACTGGAGAGCATTACACTAAGCAAAATAAGCCAGGCAGTGAAAGACAAATACTATATGACCTCACCTTTAAGTGGAACCTAATCAACAAAACAAACAAGCAAGCAAAATTAACCAGAGACTTTGAAGTTAAGAACAAAGTAACAGTAACCAGAAGGGAATGGGGAGGGGGATAACCAGGAAAAGAAGGAGAAGGGTTATCAAGGAACCTGTATAAAGGACCCATGGACAAAGCCAAAGAGGGGTATGATTGAGGGTGGGAGGTGGGAAGTAGGGGTGGATGAGGTGGGGGAAAGCAGCAGTGGGAAAATGGAGACAACTATACTTGAACAACAATTAACAAAGAAAGGGGAAAAAATAAAACCTATGTAAGGAAATGGAGAGAAAAGACCTTTTAACCAAAAAAAAACACCAAGCCCTTGAACAACACTATGACCCAAATGGATCTGACATACATACAGAACATGTCACCCCAAAGAGAATATGCATTCTTCTCAAATGCACACAGACCATTCTCCAGGAGAGAGCACATCAGACAAAAAAGTCAAGTCTCAATAGATTTAAAATCATATAAAGTATCTTCTCCAACCATTATAGAATGAAACAAGAAATCAAAGAAAAAGGAAAACTAGAAAATTCAAAATATATGAAAATTGAACAACACAGTCTTATGCCACCAATGAGTTAAAGAAGAAATCACAAAGGAAATTAGAAAATACTTTGAGGCAAATGAGGACAAAACCACAACACATTGAGACTTACAGAACGCAGTGAAAGTGATGCTCAGAGGGAAATTCATAGGCCTACATTTAAGAAACAGAAAGATCTCAAATCAATAAACTAATATTATACCTTAAGAAACCAGGAAAAGAAAAGCAAACTAAACTCAAAGCTAACAGAAGGAAGGAAACAATAAACATCAGAGTGAAGATAAACAAAATAGAGAACATAAAAACAATAGAAAAAAATCAAGGAAACTGAAAACTGTTTCTTTAAAAAGATCAACAAAACTGACAAGCCTTTAGATATACCTGCAATTTTCAACCAGTGTACCACAAGAATTTTTAAAACACGTAATACCTGATTACTTAGTCAGTTCTCCTGACTTCTTTTTCCTTTATATCATCAAATAAAAAAATGACTACAGCCAACACAACAATAGCTGTCCAGGATGAATAAATGAAAATTATATCTACTTTTGTCAAATTGGCAAAAAAAGTATTCTTTTTGGTGTGCCACAGAATTTTAGTAATTAGTTTATGTGTGCCATGAGATGAGAAATGTTGACTATCACTAAGCAAAACTGATGAAAAAAAAAAAGAAACAAATAAGTGAGAACAGAAATGAAGTGGCAACATTACTACCAACCTTACAAAAATAAGGTTTGTAAGAAAATACTATGAACAACTGTATGCCAACAATCTAGATAACCTAAAGTAGACAATTTCCTAAAAACACATAAATGATCAAAACTGACCCTCCTAAAGGGAGTTGGGGGAAAGCAGAAGAGGGTAAATAAAGGGGGGGTTAATGGTGATGGAAGGAGACTTTACTTGGGGTGGTGAACACACAACACAATTTATAGATGATGTATTATAGAACTGTACACCTAAAACCTATATAATTTTCTCAACCAATGTCACCCCAATAAATTCAATTAAAAAAAAGGATCCTCCAAAAAATAGAAAATCTAAACAGATCTGTAACATGTAAAGAGATTATATCAGTAATCAAAAACCTCCAAAGACCAAAACCAGATGTCTTTACTTGTAAATTTTACCAAGTATTAAAGAATTTATGGCAATTAATTCTTCCACAAAATAGAATAACATAAAATACTCCCTAACTCATTCTGAAAGGCCAATATAAGCCTGATACAAAAATTACACAAAGATATCACAAGAAAAGAATGCTGTCGGCCAATTTCTCTGATGAATAGACACAAACACTCAATGAAATACACACCAAATACACAGATAATAAAAAATTCATACAGGCATATTTCAGAGATACTGTGGGTTCAGTTCCAGACCAGAACAATGAAGTGAGTTTTCATATAAAGTGAGATCTAATTTTTTTTTTTTTACTGATGGAGGGTGTTGCCCTCAATAGCAACATCTGTGACGCTCAATAAAGCAAGGCACAATAAAACAAGGTATGCCTGTGTGCCATGAGCAAGTAGGATTTATCTTAAGAATGCAAGGATGATTAAACATATGAAAATCAATCAGGAACTTCCAGTCAACATGGAGGCATAGGTAAACGTGCTTTAAACACGCTCAACACAAGTATCACCCAGAACCATCAGAAAACTGAGCTGTATGGAAATCTGACAACCAAAAATATAAAGAAGTCACATTCATCCAGATGGATAAGAGGGGCAGACACACAGAGACAGGCAGAGAGTCACTGAGATGCTGTGTGCTGCAGAGAGGGGGCTGAATGGCCAGTCGCACATTCACGTGTGGTAGATAAAAATTGGAAGGGATTCCACCAGAGTAAGAGAATCCCAGCCCCAGGCCAGACCACATGGCCCAGGGTTCCAGCACCAGGAAGATAAATCCCCATAACTTCTGGCTATAAAAACCAGTGTGTGTTGAGGCAGTGGAAGAAACTGCTGGATTTTCAGGAAACTCCTCTTAAAAGACTGGCACAGACTTAGAACTTATGCAGACCCACCTCCTTGGGGATTCAGCATTAGGACAACAGCTGTAAGGGCATCAGTTGCATACAGGTAGAAAATGAAGTGACTAGAAACAGGGTGAGTGCCGAGCAAACCTCCACAGGCCAGGCAGCAATACTGTCCCTCTCCAAGCCCTACCCCCACACAGAGCCACAAAGTAGTGAAGCGGGTTGCCTGGCCTAAGGTAATCACCTTGGGCTCCACTCCACACAATGTATAGGTGTCTTTTCTACAATAGGTCACATTACTAAGTCAAAGCTATCTAACACACTAAAACAAACAAAGTGAAACTGCCAAATTGAAGAGATAAAGAAATATGGCCCAAATGAAAGAACAGAGGAAAACCCCAGAAATAGAACTAAACAAAATGCACTAACAAACAGAAAAATAGAACTAACCAACCTATCAGATGCACAGTTCAAAACACTGGTTATCAGGATGTTCAAAGAACTCAATGAGTACAGCAACAGCACAATAAAGACCCAGGCAGAAAGCAAATTGAAAATCTAGGTGAAATGGACAAATTTCTAGAAAATATAATCTTCCAAAACTCAATGAAAAAGAAGCAGAAAACCTGAACAGACCAATAACAGCAGATGAAATTGAAGCAGTAATCAAAAAAATCCCGACACACAAAAGCCCTGCACCAGACGGTTTCACAGGAGAATTCTACAAAGCATTTAAGAAAGAGCTAACCCCTATCCATCACAGACTATTCCAAAAAATCCAAAATGATGGAAGACTTCCAAATTCTTTTTATGAAGCCAGCATCATCCTAATCTCAAACCAAATAAAGACACTACAAAGAAAGAAAATTTCAGGCCAATATCGCTGATGAACAAAGACACTAAAATCCTCAACAAAATATTGGCAAACTACATCCAACAATACATTAAAAAGATCATATACCATCACCAAGTAGGATTCATCCCAGGGATGCAAGGATCAATAAATGTAATATATCACATAAACAAAAGCAAAAACAAAAATCACATGATCAAATCAATAGGTGCAGAAAACGCATTTGATAAGGTACAGCACCCGTTTATGACAAAAACACTCAGCAAAGTGGGAACAGAGGGAGCATTCCTCAACATAATAAAGGCCATATGTGAGAGACCCACAGCCAACATCATACTCAATGGGCAAAAACTAAAATCTTTTCCACTAAGATCAGGAACAAGACAAGGTTGTCCACTTTCACCACTTCTATTCAACATAGTATTGGAAGTTTTAGCCACAGTGATCAGACAAGAAAAGGAAATAAAAGGCACCCAAATCGGAAAGGAGGAAACAAAATTGTCATTGACTGCAGATGCCATGATAGTGTACATAGAAAATCCTATAGACTCTGCCATAAAACTGCTTGACCTAATAAATGAATTTGGCAAAACATCAGGATACAAACTCAATATCCAGAAATCAAAGGCATTTTTGTATACCAATAATGAAACATCAGAAGCAGAAATGAAGAAAAAATCCCATTCAATATAGCAACAAGAAAAATAAAATACCTAGGAATAAACCTAACCAAGACCTGTACTCAGAAAACTACACAACACTGAAGAAAGAAATCAAGGAAGATACAAACAAATGGAAATATACAATGTGTTCATGGATCAGAAGAATTAACATCATCAAAATGTCCATTCTACCCAAAGCAATTTACAGATTCAATGCAATACCTATTAAAGTACCAATGGCATATTTCACAGACATAGAACAAACACTTCAAAAATTTATATAGAACCATAAACAACCCCAAATAGCTGCAGCAATTTTGAGAAAGAAGAATAAAATAGGAGGGATCACACTACCTGATACCAAACTGTATTACAAGGCCACTGTAATCAAAACAGCCTGGCATAAAAACAGGCACATCTACCAATGGAACAGAACAGAGAGCCCAGAAATAAACCCAAGTTTCTTTGGTCAATTAATATTCCACAAAGGGGGCAGCAACATAAGATGGAGTAAAAATACCCTCTTCAACAAATGGTGTCAGGAGAGCTGGACAGCTACATGCAAAACAATGAAATTAGAGCACCAACTTACACCATACACAAAAATAAATTCAAGGTGGATAAAAGATTTAAGTATAAGTCATGACACCATTAAAGTCCTAGAGGGAACATAGGCAGGAAAATCTCAGATATTTCACAGAGCAATATTTTCACTGATATGTACCCTAGAGCAAGGGACATAAAGAAAAGAATAAACAAATGGGATCTCATCAAAATGAAAAGCTCCTGCATGGCTAGAGAAAACAGCATTAAAATAAAAAGAGAACTAACTGTATGGAAAAACGTATTTGCCAATAATACCTCAGACAAGGGCTTAATCTCCAAAATATATAAAGAACTTACATGACTCCACTCTAAGAAGACAAGCAACCCAATTGAAAAGTGGGCAAAGGACTTGAACAAACACTTCTCCAAGGAGGACATACAGAGGATCCACAGACACATGAAATGATATTCACTGTTGCTAGCTATCAGAGAGATGCATATTAAAACCACAATGAGACACCACTTCACACTGGTCAGAATGGCCATCATAAACAAAGCAACAAACAATAAGTGTTAGAGAGGTTGGAGAGAAAAGGGAACCCTAGTGCACTGTTTGTGGGATTGCAGACTGATAAAACCACTATGGAAAACCATATGGAATTTTCTCAGAAAACTGAAAATGGATCTGCCTTTTGACCTAGCAATTTCACTGCTAGGATTATATCCTAAGAACCCTGAAACACCAGTCCAAAAGAACCTTTGCACCCCAATGTTCTTAGCAGCACAATTTACAATAGCCAAGTGCTGGAAGCAACCTAAGTGCCCATCAGTAAATTAGTGGATCAAAAAACTATGGTTTACATTTACACAATGGAATTCTATGCAGCAGAAAGAAAGAAGGAGCTCCTACCCTTTGTAACAGCATGGATGGAACTGGAAAGCATCATGCTAAGTGAAATAAGCCAGGCAGTGAGAGACAAATACCATATGATCTCACCTTTAACTGGAACCTAAACAACAAAACAAACAAGCAAAATATAACCAAAGATACTGAAATTGAGAACAGGCTACCAGTGACCAGAGGAGAGAAGGGAGGGAATTTCAGGGGAAAAGGGGAAGGGTTTGAAGGAACAAGTATAAAGGACACATGGACAATAACAAGGGGTGGGGGTTGGAAATGGGAAGGAGGTGGGGAGGGCTGGGAGGATGGGCTGGGATGGGGGTAAAAGGCAGAAAACTGTACTTGAAGAACAAATAAAATTTCAAAAGAAAAAGAGTAAAAGCAAAAAAAAAAAAAAAAAAGACCCAGGCAGAAATGAAAGTTACACTAAGTGAAATAAAGAAAAAGCTACAGTGGAGGGGATGAAGCCAAGTTTCAATTTGACAATTTGAAACATAAGGAAGAAAAAAAACATTCAATCAGAACAATGAGAAGAAAAAAATTTAAAAAAACGAGGATAGTCTAAGGAGCTTCTGGGACATCTCAAAGTGTACCAACATTGGAATCACAGGGGTGCCAGAAGGAGAAGAGAAAGTGCATGAAATTAAAAATTTACTTGAAAAAATAATGGAAGAAAACTTCCCTAATTTGGTGAAGGAAATAGAGAAATAAGTTCAGGAAGCACAGGGAATCCCAAACAAGTTGAACACAAAAAGGACCAAACCAAGAGACATCATAATTAAAATGAGAAAGAGAATCTTGAAAGCAGCAAGAGAAAAGAAGAGAATTACCTGCAAAGGAGTTCCCATTAGACTGTCAGCTGATTTCTCAAAAGAAACTTCACAGACAAGAAGGGACTAGCAAGAAACATTCAAAGTCATGAAAAGCAAGGACTTACAACCAAGATATCCAGCAAAACTATCATTCAGAATTGAAGGGCAGCTAAAGTGCTTCCCAGACAAGGTAAAGCTAAAGGAGTTCATCATTACCAAGTCCTTATTATATGAAAAGTTAAAGGGACTTCTTTGAGAAAAAATCAAAACTATGAACACTAAAATGACAACAACTATCAAAAACTGAATCTAGAAAATACACTGAGCAAACATCCAGAACAGGAAAAGCACTATAGATGTGATATGGAGATCATCTGGAGAGTTATCAATGGGGAGAGGGAACAGGAAGAACAGGGGGAAAAGTGCAGGGATTAAGGAGCATAAATTGGTAGTACAAAATAGACAGGGGGATATTAAGAATACTACAGGAAATGGAAAAGCCAAAGACCCATGGACATGAATTAAGTGGGGGAACTGCTGGAGGGGAGGGGGTACCTTGCAGAAGAGGGCAGAGTAAGAAAAATTGGGACAGCTGTAATAGCATCAGCAATAAAATATATCTAAAAATTAATCAGTATAATATACCACATTAATTGAATTTAAAAAAATACATGATCATTTTAATTGGTGCAGAAAAGCATGTGACACCCTTTCACAATAAAATCCAACACCCTATCACAATAAAAACAGTGAACAAATCAGGCATGTAAGGAAACTTCCTCAGTATGAATAAGTGCATTTATAAAAAGCTGAGAGATAATGTCACACTCAATGATGAAAGACTAAAAGCTTTGCCCATAAGATTCAGAGTAAGACAGGGACACCCATGTTCCCCACTACCATTCAACATCATACTAGAGGTTTAGCCAAAGCAATAGGCAAGAAAAATAAATAAAAGACATCTGAAGTGAAGAGTAAAATTACCTTTAACAAAGATGATATGATTTTATATACAGAATATTCTAAATAATCCATAAAAAGTCTACTAGAACTGAAACAACACTTCAGCAAAGCTGTGGGACACAAGATTAACATGCAAAATGCAGCTGTATTTCTGTACAATAGCAATGAAAAATCTGAAATGGAAATTAAGAAAATTCCATTTATAATCACATCAGAAAGAATAAAACACTTAGGAATAAATGTAACCACAAAAGTGTCAGATTTATACACTAAAAACTCAAAACACTGGTAAAAGAAATTAAAGAAGACCTAAATAAATGGAAAGACATTCCATGTTCATGGGTTGGAAGACTTAATACTGTTAAGAAGGCAATACTCTTCCCAATCTATAGATTTAATAAAAGCCCCATCAAAATTCCAATGACATTTTTTGGGGGTGGAAAAGTAGACTTTAAAATTCATATGGAATTGCAGGGACCCTAAGTAACAACTTTGAAAAAGAAAAAGAGGTGAGTAACTTACACTTTCCAATTTCAAAACTTATTATAAAGCTATAGAAATTAAAACAGTGTGGTACCCTGAGAAGGACAGACATAAAGATGACTGCATGAAAAAGGAGAGTCCAGAAATACACCCTTACATTGACAGTCAATTGATTTTTGACAAGGATGCTTAAGGCATTCATTGAGGATAGTTTCTTCAACCAATGGTTCAGGGGAAACTAAATATTCACATGCAAAAGAATGAAGCTGAACCTCTACCACAAACCACATACAAAGATTAACTCAAAATGGATAAAAGTCTTAAATGGAAGAGATAAAAATCTTAGAAGAAAACACAGGGATAAATCTTCATGATCTAAGTTTTGGAAATAGGTTCTTAGCTGTACCACCAAAAGCACAAGCAATTAAAGAAAAAATAAATTGGATTTCATCAAAATGTAAAACTTTTGTGCATTAAGACACCATGAAGAAAGTCTACATATGGAATGGAAGAAAACATCTAAAAATCATACACTTGCAAATCACATAAAGAAAATGAAAAGACAAAAAAAACCCACTCAATTTTGGAAAAACTGGGCAAAGGATTTGAACAAACTTTTCTACAAAAGGTAACAAAAGGTAACAAACATTTTTTCTATGAAAACATGCTCAACACAAGGGAAGGAACAAAAAAAATGGAATTTATTTATTTAAAACTTGGGTATTTATTCTTACATCTTTAAACTTCAGTCACCTCCCAAGTATTCTCCATTTGATGCAATACACCTATTGAGATTTTTTTCCACTGCTTAAAACAGTTTTTGAACTCATCAATTTTAATGCCTCATAGTGCTTCTGCTTTTTGTTTTGCCTCTTCCACACCAGCAAAACCCTTCCATTGGAGGACTTCTTCATTCAGGAGAACAAGAAAAAAAAAGAGATTGGGTGAATAGGGAGGGTGGTGCACAGGGGTCATGTTGTTTTTGGTCAAAAACTGCGGAACACTCAATGCAGTGTGGGCAGGTGCTTTCGTAAATCACCCATCATAAAACGGGCAAATGTGTTGAAAGAATCTTCAAAAAGAATTCACTGAGGCCGAATGCAGCCTCTTACAACAACGCAAGCTGGTACACTGATACAGATGGGTTCCTCAGACACTCACATAGCAGGGGAAGTCAGTACTACAAGGGGCCTGCCCTCCAGAAGATAATTCCATTTTGGGGGTCACTAGGGAACTACAATACCAATCAAAACCACAATGACATATCACTTAATCATTACTAGGATGGTTATAACCAAAAGGACCAAAAATAGCAACTGTTGGCAGTAGAAATGTACAGAAATTGCTGATGGGCATGTAAAATGGTGTCTCTGCTGTGAAAAACAGCTTTGACAGTTTCCCCCAAAAGTCATATGGAATTACCATATTGACACGACATATCCATTTGTAAGTATATAGCTAAAGGAGATGAAAACAAGTATTTAAATAAGTCCTTTTATGCAAATGTTCCTCAGCATCTACAGGAGTCAAAAGGTGGAAACCACCCAAATGTCCATTAATGGATGAATGGATAAACAAAACACGGTAGATACAGACAATGGAATATTATTCAGCCATAAAAAGCAGTGAAGTACAAACATATACCACATGAGGATGAACCTCACAAACATGCTAAATGAAATAAACCAGATAAAAACACCATGTGTTGTAAAATTTTATTTATATGAAATATCCAGAATAGGTCAATCTGTAGAAACAGATTAGCAGGGGCTGAGAGAGGAAAGACTAGGGGACACCCACTTGATGAATACATGATGTCTCTTCAGGGGTTGCTGACAATGTTTTGGAACTAGAAAGAAATGACAGTTGCACATTACAAATGCTAAACACCACTGACTTATATAGTTTATGATGGTTAATTTTGAGAAAGAAAGGAAGATAAGGCTGAAAGACACCTACATCCAAAACATAGACAAGAATAGAACAAAGTCACTGTTGCAGACAAAAAGCCAAGTGTAGTCAACATAGGAAGGCCCCTGAGAGACATTCACCAGCACCCATCTCGTCCATTTCCTACTTTTCAGTCTACTTCCCAGACCCACTTTACCCATACATACCTTTTCTCAGGTAAAAACAAAGTAGCATCTCTTCCCTAATCTAGGACAAGTAATGAACAAACATTGCTTTGTCTCCCCTGGAACTGACTATAAGATACTACCATGTGCTTAAGAAAAACAAACAACAATATATCTTAAGTGAAAACACTTAAGACTGTAGAAGGAATGCTTCCTTACCTTTGCAAGCTCTCTCCTTAGCTCCTCTTGCTCCTCCTCTGACAGAGTCTCTGTGGCATTAATTGTAGCAGCAGCATCTTCTCTGGCCTCAGGTACTGGGTCTGTTCTCAGTAGACCTTGATGAGGGTTACCAAAAAAAAGTGTCTGTAAGATACGAAAGCTATATACAATGTTCCTTTATGCTCTTCCACTGCCCCAGCCAGAATCAAGCCAGTGAAGTTAGACCCACACATCATATGCTGCACTTTCAAACGACCTAGCTCCCCCACAAAAGACCACAGAAAAGTTGGCACTAACTACTAAAATCCACCAGCTTACACTTTACCAAAGTGGAAATTTAAAAAATACAGCATTTGCTCAGCTTCCATTTGTGTCCACAGTCATGATATACATACTGCAAAGCAGAAGAGTGAAGAGGCCAAGAATGGGATCTTGACAAGGCTTCAAATGTGAACCAGTGAATCAATAAGACTAGTAATTCACAGGAAGCAGGGCGGGGAAGGGGGCTCTAAGCATCTTTAGCTTCCTCTGGTTGTCAGATCCAACAGTGAACAATCTTGAAGAAGAAATGCTGGGCAGACTCAGTGCCTAAAGAAGTTTTATTCTATTTATTTCCATTGGTTAGTGGATTTAAGAAATACCTTCATATAGCTTTTTAAATATGAGTACACACACATATACACAGGGTAGGGCAAAAAACAAAAGGAGGTTTATGGTTGTGAGTACATAAAACATAGTTTATTCTTGTAGTAGTATTTATTATTGCATTATTTTCCATGCAAACTTCTGTAAACCTTCTTTTGTCCCATCCTATACACCTACATTTACATATATATATATTACCCCTTAAAAATTCCTAATGTGTACATTTACAGAAAAGACCAACACTCATATAAAGGCTTTTCATATACAGAGGATCCAAAGACACATGAAACGATGTTCAACATCGCTAGCTATCAGAGAGATGCAAATTAAAACCACAATGAGATACCACTTCACACCAGTCAGCATGGCCATCATAAACAAAGCAACAAACAAGTGTTGGAGAGGTTGTGGAGAAAAGGGGACCCTAGTGCACTCTTGGTGGGACTGCAGGCTGGCACAACCACTATGGAAAACAGTATGGAACTTCCTCAGAAAACTAAAAATGGATCTGCCTTTTGACCCAGCAACTCCACTGCTGGGACTATATCCTAAGAACCCTAAAACACCAATCCAAAAGAACCTTTGCACCCCAATGTTCACAACAGCACAATTTACAATAGTTAAGTGCTGGAAGCAACCTAGATGCCCATTAGTAAATGAATGGATCAAAAAACTCTGGTACATTTACACAATGGAATTCTATGCAGCAGAAAGAAAGAAGGAGCTCCTACCCTTTGCAACAGCATGGATGGAACTGGAAAGCATTATGCTAAGCGAAATAAGCCAGGTGGTGAAAGACAAATACCATATGATCTCACCTTTAACAAGAACCTAAACAACAAAACAAAGAAACAAGCAAAATATAGTCAAAAACACTGAAATAGAGGACAGGCTGACAGTGACCAGAGGGGAGAGAAGAGGGAGTTTCGGGGGATAATGGGAACAGTTTACAGGAACAAACTTAAAGGACACATGGATGAAAACTAGGGGGAGGGTGGTAATGGGAGGGAAGTGGGGATGGATGGGTGGGCGGGCTGGAATGGGAGTAAAAGGGAGAAAACTGTACTTGAACAATGAATAAAATAAAATTTAAGAAAAAAAAAAAAGGCTTTTCACATTATTTAAGACCAATCACGGTGGTGCCCATCCCCCAGGAACAGAGCCAGTGTCTGCCCATCCATCAGAAGAACTCAGTATTTCCAGTATTTCTAGAGAACACCAGGAAGGCTCTGCCTCTGAGCATCTTTGTCCTCTCCTCTTGTCCGTCCAGCCATGTACAGGGTAAGGGTGAAGCCAGTGAGGCACTACAACCAGGGTGTAAAATTTAAGAGGGCACCAAAAACTCAGTATGAATAGTTTAAATATTTTAGTGCAATCATTTGTAAAAATCAAAGTTCATTCGAAGAATCCAAGATGAACAAAATACCCAAATCAAAAATGACAGACTCACTAGTGCTGAGTTTTTCTTTTGCCGCAGGCTCAAAAATACTTTTGTAATTGTCTCTGATCTTAATTTAAACTTTTAGTACATCATTCATCATGTGCTTCTTTAATCACATTAATATATTATTTATCTTGACGACTGAGCTTCCAGGTGCCCCTTAAATTCTACACCCTTGTCAGCCTTTCAGTCTGTCCATTTCCATGTCTCTGGTTTGTGCTCTTGTAGTCTCCCACAGCAGCACATTTTTTCATGTAGAGGACCAGGAGAAGGTCTCCTCGTCTTCATGCCACCATGGTTGTTCCCCACCCCACCGCACCCCCACATCTATTTCAGAGAAACGCTAGTTCAGCCACAGCAGCTATGCAGCCAGGCAGAGAGGAAGAAGGAATACCACACTGTTCAACAAGCCCGCACCACGACCAACTGAAGAGGAGTGGCCAAATCGAAGACAAAACATCTTGTAAACAGTACAAAGACATTTGCTACACAGTCTATTGTATATTAACTGTATATGGTAG
The DNA here is from genome assembly GCA_004024845.1 of Tonatia bakeri. NCBI lineage: Eukaryota > Metazoa > Chordata > Mammalia > Chiroptera > Phyllostomidae > Tonatia > Tonatia bakeri. The sequence continues at coordinate 176,328 of PVIA01000895.1, forward strand.
TTAGTAATTATAATATTAATCACTAGCATAACAGTATTGAAATAGTGTTTGCCTGAACAGCATTAACAGAATTGTTAAAGGCATCAAAGTAATAGAAATAAAACAATTTGAAACCACAAACTGGAGTGGCAAACAGACCAGGACTAAGCCCTCTCCTGCAGAGACAACACAGGACAGGTACAGTTCCAACAATAATTGTTCCTATAGGTTTCCTCTGATACAGCAGCAAACAGGCTACCTGAGTAATATGAGTATTTTTGTGATAGGAATTCGATCACACCACTCTCAAGCTTAAAATCCTTTAGTTGCCCTCTACAGTTTTCAGGACAAAATTCAACCCTGTGGTTTAGTACACAGGCCTTACTGGGCTCATCCTCTGCTATTTGGCAGTGGCACCTTGGACTCCAATTCCAGACAATTCAAACCGTGGGCAAGGTGCCATAAGATGCACTGCTAGAAACCGTTAAGGGCAGGGCGAGGGGGGAGGGTCCGTGTGTGTTTGCAAATTCATCTTGACACCAGGTTCTGTTACAAAGGAGTGTGAGATTGAAAATGGGAGACAAGCATATAGGTAGCAATCTTACAGGCAAGATAGGAAGAACCACGATACGGTTCCTTATAAACAGTTTTATTTCTAATGTTTTGTTCAGACCTTTCAAATTCTCCAACTAGAACAAGACACCACCCCCAAAACCCAAAATTCAGATGTTAAACCATGCCATAAACAGCAAAGACTCTTTCATACTTTTTAATAAAGAGCGTTTTGCAAACCTACTTAAGGAAAATGAAGTATCTGACTACTAAAAATGCTTTATGCATAGCTGTCCAATTCCAAAAAGAATTGAAGGGAATTCTAATACTATTCAGGTATTTAGTTAGAGTACCGGGGAAAACAATGTTCTAGAGAATGGGGTTATGGGGTTACCCACAATTGGCTTCAGAATCTCCAAAATGACCTTGATATTTTATATTCAGAATCTAAGAAAAGTCAGCACATAATTACATGATCTACGTTTTCCATATTAGCCTGCAGATGGCAGCAAATTATCAATATTATTTAAAGGTGAGGTTTCAAGGTGAGGACAGGGGTAGGGGGAGTATGAAAAATAAAGGCGATGAAGGAGAACAGAATGGTAGGTATTGAGATCAGCAGCACAGCATGACAGTCATGAATTAGGAAAATTATTAGTAACCACAGCCACCACAGAGTGCATGCTATTTATACCCACATCTGAACTAAGGGGTCTGAGTGCATTACGTCATTCACATGCAACACATCCATGATATGAGGTCACCCTTACCATTTGCAGGTGAGGAATCTGAAGCTTACAGAAGTAACTTGCCCATGGTGACATCTGAAAACATGGTGCAATTAACATTCTGAACCTACATGGTTTGATTTCAAGGCACATGGTTCAAATCATTGATTTCCAAAATATAAATAAAGACAAGAATCAGGGCTAACAGGTCATACTTGGGATGCTATTTAGAAGCAACAGTAAATAAGACTCTGTACCAATAAAATAACCTGGCACATTAGATCAAAAGCAATTATCTCATCATGTCAAAATAGACAATTTCCCAAACCTGTGAATCCAAATTGTACCTTGGAGGTTTTTCTAGATACTACTCCATTTCCTTTATGTTCAGTAAGAGTGCAATATTTACTGTGGAGATGAATCTGGCTTTTGGGAGAAAATATACTAATTTCTCACTCACATGAAGTTGGGAAATGGGAGCATTTAATGTACAAGGCTTGTCCAGAAGGTATCCAGCCATGTAATATGAAAAATGGAGACATTTATCGAAATGATACAAGAAACATTGTACATAGGACAATGACTCCTCAGTCCCCTTCATAGTAGGTACCTTGGGACCTCACACAGTTCTCCCAGTCACTATCAGCTGCCCCATCATATTTTCCTGAATCTTATGGACCATCTGAAATCTCTTCCCTTTCAAAGGTTATTTTAGTTTTGGGAGAAGCCAGGAGTTGCAGGGTCCAAACCTGGGCTACAGTGGAGGCTGAGTCACCTGGGTGATTTGATGTTTCACCAAAAATCTCTGTACTAGACATGAAGCATGAGTGGGTATGTTGTCGTGATGAAGCTGCCAATGCCAAGTTGCCCATAGCTGCGGCATTCTGAATCACCCAAGTTGTTTCCGTGGAGGAATGTTCAAGCTTAACACAAAATCTGATGCAGATTCGTTGCTTTACTCACTCAGTCATTTTGAATGTGACAGCAACACAGTACACATGCTTACTCAGTGGCATTTACTGCCCCCACTAACTAGTACAGTGAAGTCACTAATGTTCACGCATGGGCATTCCAGTCCACTCTCCTTAGCTGCCAGGTTATATCAATGTCATGCAAATTATTCTCATTATATTAGCAATAGCTGGCTTTTTCCAGATAGACCTTGTATATATAAAACTATAAGTAATCAAAAAAACTCTTATTTGATTATTAATTTGAATATTCTTCCTCAGAATCTGATGGAAAGCCATTTTTAAAATGTAGAGGATGATGAATATTTATTGAGGTCTACTACACCAGCCAGTCAAGGAAATTTCTATCTCATGTCATAAAAATAGGAAAACTGGACAGGTATGTGCAAAAAAATGAAACTATACCACCAGCTTACACCATATACCAAAATATATTCAAGATGGACAAAAGACTTAAATATAAGTCATGACATCATAAAAGTCCTAGAGGAAAACATAGGCAGTAATATGTCAGATATCCCACACATCAACATCTTTACCAATATGCCTCCTAGGGCAAGGGATATAAAGGAAAGAATAAACAAATGGGACTGAAACATCAAATTAAAAATCTTCTGCATGGCTAAAGAAAACATCAACAAAATGAAAATGGAACCAATCATATGGGAGAACATATTCGCCTTGGACAAGGGTTTGATCTCCAAGATATATAAAGAACTCCTATGACTCAACACCAGGAAGACAAACAATTGAATTACAAAATGGGCAAAGGGCCTGAACAGACACTTCTTCAAGGAGGACAGAGAGAGGGCCCAGAGACATATAAAAGGATGGTCAGCATCACTAACCATCAGAGATGCAAGTTAAAACCATAATGAGATACCGCTTCGCACCGATCAGAATGGCCATCATAACCAAATCAACAAACAACAAGTGCTGCAGAGGTTGTGGTGAAAAGAGAACCCTAGTACACTGCTGTTGGGAATGCACAATGGTGCAGCCACTGTAGAAAATGGTATGGAATTTCCTCAGAAAACTAAAGATGGAACTGCCTTTTGACCCAGTGATATTACTGCTGGGATTATACCCTAAGAATCCTGAATCACCAATTCAAAAGAATCTATACACCCCAATGTTCACAGCAGCATTATTTACAATAGCCAAGTGCTGGAAAAAGCTTAAGTGCCCATCAGCAAATGAGTGGATCAAAATACTGTGGTACATTTATACAAGGGAATACTACGCAGAAGAAAGAAAGAAGGAGCTCCTATCCTCCAGGACAACATAGATGGAACTGGAGAATATTATGATAAGTGAAATAAGCCATGTGGTGAAAGACAAATACCATATGATCTCACCTATAGGTAGAATCTAATCAACAAAACAAACAAATGAGCAAAATAGAACCACAGACGTGGAAGGAAATAAGGAACAAACTGACAGTGACCAAAGGGGAGGAGGGAGAGGGAAAATGGGGGAAAGAAGGGGAAGAGTCTAGCCAAGGAACGTGTATAAAGGACCCATGGTAACGGACTACAGGGTAGGGATTGACTGAGGATTGGGGGCTGGATAGGGCAAGGGAGAGCAATGGGGGGAAAAATTGGGACAACTGTAATTGAACATTTTTTTTAAGATTTTATTTATTTATTTATTTTTAGAGAGGGAAGGGAGGGAGAAAGAGAAGGAGAGAGAAACATCAATGTGTGGTTGCTGGGGCCATGGCCTGCAACCCAGGCATGTGCCCTGACTGGGAATCGAAACTGCGATGCTTTGGTTCACAGCCCGCAGTCAATCCACTGAGCTACGCCAGCCAGGGCTAATTGAACATTTTTTTAAAGAAAAAAATAAATACAAAAATCTTACAAAAAGCACTGAAGTGGTATTTATTTCCATTAGAAAATTGAGGCCCTCTGAGGTTAGTAATTTGTGCAGTCACAGAAGTCAGATTCAAATGCAAGTCTTTCTGACTCTGAGCTCTCCCTTCACACACCCTTATTCTTAGAGAAATTCCAGTGAACGGAGAAGTCAAAGGGCGAGTCCAGAGGGAAGCCAGAGGCAGAGGGCCAGGCTTTCTCCACAGGGGCTTTTTTACTTCACTGAGGGTGCAAGAATGCATGGGGATCCCTGGCTTGAAAGTCACAGGTACCACAATCAAGCCCAAGTGACTGAATATTGGTGATAATTTGTCCCACCAGGTTATTAACATTTTAGCCACTTCCTTAATTCTTCTCCTGGTACAAATGAATTATCTACTGGTATTCAATTTCACCCATGAAGTCCTCCTGGAGAGTTTGGAACTGAGGGCAGTGGGGGGACCTGGAGTCCACAGACAGGCAGCTGGGATGAGTGGCCAGGTGGGAGACCACTGCCCAGGGAACAATGGAGAAGGTAGACAGAGACAAGAAGGCTCATCCTTACCAAACCTAAGACAAAGTTTTTCCTAGTACATCTTTGAATTGAGATGCAATGTACAACCAACCAGGTAAGCACTTCTTGGGGCGGAGTTGTTTCACAACCTGTAACAGTGCCTCAAACTTTCCAAAATGGGTATGAGTGGCTTAGACAATCACAGACCTCTCTCTTCAGAAAGGCCACATCACAGGCTTTTTGTGATTTATTCAATAAACAAAACTGACATCGGTTATTCCTAGCTGATGAGCAATTCAGGAAAGTTACACAAGACATGTAAAGAGGTTTCAGGAAACTTTCATTTACTTTTCTTTAAAAAGTATGTACAGGAGTGTTATGGTCAATGTATGTATCTCAATAAATGTAAAAGAATTTTCATGAGCATGGAATTAAAATTTTAAGTGAAAATAAAGCATTTTTAGTTTACCTTTAAACAAATTTTTCCCCTTAGTGAAACATAAAATAATGTTAAAATCTTAAAATTAAATCTTGAAATCTTAAAATCCATGGTGTCTTCCAAACTACCAACTCATGGGAACTGTGAGATAATAAATTTATTTTTTAAGATTTAAAAAAGGGTTAAAAAATTCGGTAGTGTCTTAGATGTGCTGAAATATGATACTTCAGACTTTGAGGAACTTGTGAGTAATTTGAGGAAAATGAAGTTCTTGGATTTCTAGCTTTAGCGGGAATGTGTGTAATGAGCAAGGAATGTTTGGGAAGAATGAGGAAGAAAGGGGAAAGGTTTGAGTTGTGAACACATCTCTACTTCTAGACTATAAAGTCCTGATGTCACACCTTATTTTTTCATCTGAGCACAGTGCCTAGAACAGAGCAAGTGTTAACAAATGTTTCATGTGAACTGATTTACTGGTAATGGATTTATTCAAACTAAGTTTCTCTTAACATTCCCATAAACAACAACCTACCCATCACACACTCCCCAAAACGTCAACCGGGGAAGGAAGCAAAGCCTTTTTATACAACTTTTGAACCTAAAATTACAATAAAGTCATGATGGAGATTCTGGTGAAAACCTCTCTGCTAGGGTGGTACAGTGTAGCCCATGCCCTCCCATGTTGGAGCACCCACCCCAAAAGTCCTTGACCTTTCTTTCATCCAATTAAGACCAACTGCCTTCTTCAAGACATTCTGTGATCAAGTAAAATGTTTTTGGCCATTGTCACACAATTTTAGATATGAAAAGAATTGTGCATCATTTAGTTCAAACATTTCATTGTATAAAGAAAAAGAAACTGGAGACAAATTTTATTAAAGAATAAAAAGAAGCATGAGCTTTAAAATTCGATGGTATTGTGGGTTGAATTGTGTCCCATGAAATGATACATTTGACTTCCTAACACGTGGTACCTGCAAACAGGGTCTTTGCAGGTATAATCAAGTTAAGATGAGATCATATTAGATTGGGGGGGTCCTCATCCAAAACTGGCGTCATTTTAAGGAGGACATTTGGACCCAGAGACCCAGAGAAAAGAACATCTCCTAAAGTTACAGAGACAGAGAGAAACACGGAGAACACTGTGCAATGATGGAGACAGAGACTGAAGTGATAAAGCCACAAGCCCAGGATTGCTGGCAACCACTAGGAGCTAGAATGAGTCAGGGAAGGCTTTCCATCAGTGCCATAGGAGTGTGGCCCTGCCAAACACTTAATTTTCGATTTGTAGCCTCCAGAATTCAGATATAAGAAATTTCTGTTGCTTTACACTGAACTTAAAAGACACATACACTCATACATTCATGGCAGCATTATTTACAATATCCAAAATATGGAAGCAACCCAAATGCCCATCAATAGATGAGTGGGTAAAGAAGTGGTGCTTACATACAATGGAATGGATTGGCCATAAAAAACAATGAAATCTTGCCATCTGCAAGAACATGGAAGGACCTAGAGGGTGTTATGCTGAGTGAAATAAGTCACACAGAGAAAGACAAATGCCATATGATTTCACTTATATGGAGAATTTTTAAAAAACAAAATAAACAATCAGAACAGAAATAGACTCATAGATACAGAGAACAAACTGATGGTTGCCAGATGGGAGGGAGGTTGGGGAGCTGGGTGAAAAAGGTGAGGGGATTAAGAAGTACAAACTGGTCATTACAAAACAGTGGCAGGGATGTAAAGTACAGCATAGAGAATATGGGCCAATAATATTGTAATAATCATGTATGGTGTCAGATGGGTACTAGACTAATGGGGCTGATCACTTTGTAAGTTATATGAATATCTAATCACTGGATTGTACACCTGAAACTAATATAATATTGTATGGCAACTGTAATTAAAAATTTAAAAATTACTTTAAAAATGAAATAAAAAAAGAAAGAAATTTCTGTTCTTTAAGCCACTCATAAAAACTCTTTAAACTTAAGAGTTTATGGCACTTGGTTGCAACAGCCCTAAGAAACTGAGCCCCTCCAAACCATTCCCTGTTAAAGAAAAATAAAAAGGTAATACCACATAGCCCTCTGGGTTTCTATAAGAATACTCACGTACAGGAGTTGGCACATGTTAATGTTTGATAAGGATTTGTCATTCCCCACCTCTCCCATGTTCACAAGTCACCCCAGCTACTTCCTCTTCCCTTCTATGAAGCTTGGCTCGCAGGCTCACCTCCTTACTTCCCATCCCTCCTCAACCCCCTGCAACCTGGTATCTGTCCTTTTTCCACCCCTTCGACTAAGAACAGTTCTTGGTCATGGTCACATGTGACACTGAGGGATCCAGCTATGAACCTCAGTCTGACACCTCTGCTCCTCTAGTACCTCCCTGGGTTTTCCTGGCCTCTCTGGGATATGGTTCATCTCCAGTCGCACCATCCTGCCTCGGGTCAGGCTCTCCCTAGTTCTTGCTTAGACTCTTGCCCCCAAAGTCCCTGATGGTCTCTGTCCCCTCCAGCTATTGACCACCTTGTTACCAGAGTGAGCTCCTGTGTATGACTCTGACTTCAGCACTCCCTTGTCTTAATTCCTCCGTCACCCACTTCCTCGTAAAGCTCATTGCTCCTGACATCTGAGGCCCACCACTCCACCTCATGCTACTGCCCTAACCTACCAAGAGAATGTATTAACTCAAAAAGTAAAATAACATAAACTACCTCCCATACTTTTTTTGCCCACTTAATTTTTTTTTTATTGTGGTAAATATCTAACATAGCATTGGCCATATTCACTATTTTTAAACACACAATTCAGTGGCATTTAGTTACTTTCACAGTGTTGTACAATCACTTCTACCATCTCTTTCCAAAGCATGTTCCCTTTTTTGTCTTTGCACATGCTATTTTCTCTTCCAGAACCCACCCCCACCTTCCTTATCTCCAAGTCCCATTCATTTCAACAAATCAGTTTTAAGTGTCTCTTGCCCTTGGAGGGTTACCTGGACCCCATGACCCAGTCCCCATTCTGAGTATAACACACTATGTGTAATGTATGCTTCACCTGGGACACAGACCACGAGGCTGGCAACCCAGGACCCCAGCGTGAGTTCCAGTCCTGCATCTTCAGCTGCGTGGTGCCCCCTGCCCAGGGCCCAGCACACAGACACTCATCGATACACCCTGCACATGTGAATTACAGGAAGGTCCATAGTGGGTTAGGGGCAAAGGTAAGGACTCAGTTTTCTCATTATCTACCTTATATCTTCAGCGTATTTTCTGTATTTCATTTTCACTTCATTGCTTTCACCTACCAAGGTTTTTCTATTTAAAATAAATAAACTGTCATTTTTCTAAAAAAAATACAACTTGTGTCCCATAACCTATCCAAAGACTGTTGTTACATTTAGAGTAGGCCACCTACCTTCACGTTACAGAGACAGTGTGTAGAAAGCCACCTGCATGTGGTCTGGGTGGGGCACCTTCGACACTGTAGAAGACAGATATGTCAGCTGCCCTGAGCAGGGAAGGCTCTAATTGGTCAGAGATTTAATCAAGCCCCAGAAGCTTCTCTGACAACAAAATTGTATCCACCTCTCCTAATCTTCAAAGAGGCTAAAATCGTTTTAAGACCAGAGTAGAAATAAGAAACTTCAGATTCTAGGGATTATTTTATTTTAGCACAAAGAAGAGGAAATATGCACCCCCCTTTTTTTTAACCTAGAGACATAGAAAGAGGTAAAATTATAGTTCAAAATATCATTAGTGATAATATCCAAAAAAGATCGCAAGGTAAAGATATCTTTCCCCTTACAAGTCTGTGCTTGGTCTGTGTTTCTGGATGTGACAGAATCCCAGGAGAGGCAAAGGGATGTCTGAAGGGCCCCACACCAAGTAGTTCCTCTTAAGAGGCCAAAAATACAAAGGACCCACTTAAGACAGTGTTTCTCAACCACAGCATGAGGGACATTTTGAGCCAGGTAATTCTTTGCAGAGGGGGTTTTCCTGTACATCGTCCCATGTGTCATCTACCCACTCAATGTCTATAGCTGTTCCTCCCAGCATCCAGCTATGACAACCAAAGTCACTCAACATCAGCTCCGGTAGTGGCCAAATGTCCAAAGTAGGTTGGGGGATGACAAAACCACCCCAGGATGAAACCCATGGATTTAAGGTAAGGGAGCATCTGATACTTCTTATCTGACACTGATTCTCTTCAGAAGAAAGAGATTCAGTAGCATAAGCCATGAAAATTTTTCACTTCTTGCAGCTATAATTTTCCCAGGTTTGCCTATGGTGAGATCAGTAAAATAGGAAAGAAAAATAACTCATTGTAGTGCATAGGCAACAAGGAACAGGAAAGCCAAGGAACCCTGACGCAGTCCATTTGAGAAAGACCCAAGAACCCAAGGGACTAGCTGGGCGATGCCAGGGCTGAGGAGGGGATGCACACAGCACAAAGGCATAAAGGCAAAGCAGGCTGCAGACCCAGATTTACCCCGAGATTCAGCTCAGACAGCAGGGCCCTGAACAGCAGTCAACTTCTCACCCCCAAAAAGGCCACCCTCCCCAAAATTTACCTCACAAAACCACCTCACAGAAAGAATGAGGGTGAAAGGAAAAATCGTGAAGGTAGTATTTTCAAATGTTTGAATTGCCTCCTTCAGATGTTCCAAAATGGACCTCCTTCGTATTAAAAACAAAAATAAAAAGAGGGAAAAATCTTCAGTCAAGGATGTCAGAGCCACCATTCCCTACAACCCTAACCAACTGTAAAACCCATAATGGGGCACCCCACAAAAGAAGCGAAAGCTTAGCCATGGAGAGATTGGGGAGTCCCCAGAGAGAAAGTCACTTCCATCATTAAATTTTCTCTCAATGTACAAGGGGTGGGAGGACTTCATTTCTTGAATTCTGCTCAGATTTATAATCATGAAAAACTTTCCAAAGTGGTCAGCACTTCCCTCAAAGGAAGTGAGAATGACACTGAGAAGAAATGACAAAGGGTAATAAAACAGAACAACAAGGACAGCTCTGGGCTAAGAGGTTTCCATTTCATTTTTTTTCAATGCTTTTAGACTTTAATATAACTGCATAAAACTAAAATATCAAATTTTTAAATGGCTCCTATTTCCTGAAGCCACTAGAAATAACTCAAGTTTTTCTGCTTATTTTGTTTTTCATAAACCAGGGCTGCATCCTTCTATACACAAGAAAAAAATTTTGAAAGGAAGAGGAATCCCACATAAATATCACTTGGGAAATTGTTTTGTGGGTGATCACAAAACAAAAGAGAAAATGGCACAAAGGACCCCAGCTACCATCCTTAGGCCCACCTGTGCAGACTGGCCACTGCAGACTTGATAGAACAATCAGGTCCACACAGCACATAAAGAATCAACAAGCCCTCTACCCGCCGCCAGTAAAACCCTTGACCAAAGGAAAGGTTATGCCCTGAAAGAGTAACCTGGTCCATAATATCCATTACCAGAGAGGCCGAAATAGTGGGAACTAAAGAAAAAAAGCAACAACCCAACCACTGACTGGCCTAAAAATTGGGCTTTGTGATGTGGGGACTTCACAACACTTTTCTTGGCCTCAATGTTCACATCTGTAAAACGGACTGGAGTGTGAACTAGTCCTTGCCAGTTTTGGGTCATCCATCCATCCATCGATCCATTCAACAAATATTTGTTGAGCCACAGATGTCAAGCACTATTCCAGGTGCTAGGGAAAATCAGTAAACATCCCTAATGGATTTATATTCCAGATTCTGAAACTTCCTAGAAATTAGCGTTTTTCAGACTATATAGGTTGTAAAACCCAGTTAGCAGGACCAAATGAGCATTTTCAAAAGAATCACTGGAACAGTTTAAGATCTCAGAGTACATCACACATAGGGAGAACAAGTTCTGTTTCAGCCACTGACATTTGCACTGATGAGGGCTGGGAGCAAGAAGTCTAAGTCATTTCTGAATGTAGGCTGGCTATATCAACCTGATAAAGACCTCTTTCTGTTCCAGCCACTGGCCCTCATCCTGTCCCGCATGCAGATTGCTTCTTAGGAACACTCTGTATATAGATTAAATCTGATTATTTTCTCAATGGCCCATGATGGCATTTTGGATAAATATCAAAGAATTTGTGTTTCAGATCAGTGTTCCCAACCTTTCTGAGTAGGAGTTCTTTGAACATCAGTCCTTTCTTGAGCACTACTTGTCTGCTGATTAAGGAAATGCACAGTGCCCTGGCTGGATGGCTCAGTTGTTAGGCATGTCATCCCATACACCAAAAGGCTGTGGGTTCAATTCCCAGTCAGGGTATATACAGGAAGCAACTGACAGATATTTTTTTCTCACACTGATGTCTTTCTCTCTCTCCCCCCTCCTCTCTCTCTAAAGTCAATAAACATATCCTTGGGTGAGGAGAAGGAAGGAAGGGAGGAAGGGAAGGAGGGAGGGAGGGTTCATAGTGGCCAAAAACCACAGGAGCTTTGAGACAGATTGATGTTGTACCCCTCCTGAGAGCTCCTGCAGATAAACAAAGAGAACCCGCACAAAGGATTCACTCCATCTAGGCCCCAAGCATTAAATGATGTTCAAAAAGATGGCAGGCTACCTGTGCCCTGAAGGGCCGCAGGAACAGAGACTGGGAATGACTAATCCAGGTCCCACTGCATTTGAGTATTCGAAAATCCCCATGTTCTTATTAGACGACTCCTTATGGCAGCTTCTGTTTGTTTTAATGCTGTCCCCCCCTCCTTTTTTCCAACTGAAGCAAACCACTAAATCTGAATGCTAAAGAGTAGCTGAGTTTGGTTTCTGTTGGCCACTTGGTGTTTTATAATTTTGTTTTTAATCCCATCAGCTCAGACTCCCACAGATTGCTCCTAGGGACTGAAATACTAATTGCTGGAAATGTGCCTGGAAACCCTACATGCCCAACCCTACCAACTACTTTTGTTTTAACAGAAAACATCTGAAGGCAGCCACTATGGCGACTGGGAAAGTGAAAGGACCTGAGATAGACATGAGAATGGACGAGAAGTAAGACCAGCAGCGTGAATCCTCCTAGAATTTCGCACCCTATGCACACTGATCCTGAGGTCGACCTCGAGTCAGGTCACTGCAACTCCAGCTTCCATGACCCTGGTCACTTGAGCTTCCTTTTGTCACCGAGTTCAAACTCACCCACTCACACTGTGTGTTGCTCTTTCAGCGTTTCCTACACACAGGATTGATGGCCCCATTTTTTTAGGGGCCAGGCATAGGGGAAGACCCCCTTTATGACAGAGGCCCCAGTTGGTCCCAGCAGATAACTAGCCACTGCCTACCAGCTTCCAACTTCCAGAAAACAGCTCTAAACTGGTATTTTCCACATTTTCCCTTCCTGGAAATCCGAACTACACCCCAAGGGTGGTAGTTATGGGTTGCAACCAACCTCTCAGGGAAGGCTGCAAACCCGCAACCTAAACACTGATAATGAGGTTTCTTGTTGGCTCCTTTGTCATTTTCTTTCTAAATCACCTACTTTTTAAACTTATAAAAAGCAAAATATAAGAAAAAAATGAAGTTCAAAGAAAATGTGCTATTTCTCTGGCAAGTTACAGAGGAGGTCATTTCCCCATCACCTAACATCAGTATAAAACTAGGGAACTGGCCCAGACAGTGGCTCAGGCTGTGCCCAGCTCTGTGCTGCCCAGTGCTCATGAAGCCAGACACTCCTGACAGTAGCCCTGGCTCTCAGAACACTCTTGTACTTGCGGATACAAGAATGACCAAAGGAATATCTGCTTTAAGTTTTTCAATCTAAAAAAACCTCTTGCCTGGTATTTCCGAATGTTACACCTAGTATTCCAGAACAAAATTCATGATAACCTCCATAAGAGGGACATGAAATGTTGTCATCTTAACAAAGACAAAATCTAGGGTGGAGGAGTCTTCATAAATTATACAGGTGAATGGAAACGCCTTCAGACACCCCCTTTTCGATTATGTATCAGCTCAATGAATTCAGTGATCAGAAGTGCTCATACAAACAGTACTACCTTTAAAATCTAAAATCCATGCACATATTATGTGTGTACATATATATATATACACAGCACACATTTAATGAGCCATCTGTCTCCTTTCCGTGAAATTTAAACAGCTTTCTTCACCAGTTTCAACACAGAAACACCCTTGTCCATCTTTACACTAATGATTTCAAAGCCAGGCAAACCCCAAATGGGATCCAAGTTTTATTACAGCAAAATGAACTTGAGAAAATTCAGTTACCAAATTTCTGAAGAACAGGAGATCCAGGTGGAGATGGATTTCCACTGGGAGACAAGTAGAGGTAGTTTTTGTTCATTCCAACAGCAAAATCAAATGGGGACTGGTAATCTTCGTCAAGCTCCATGTCCCTGAAGTCCATTCCAGAATGTGAGGTACATGGCCCGGTTACCACCAGCTGTCCTTCAGCTGTGGGCCACTCTGGCCACACTGCTTTCCATGGTTGCACCCTCCACTGGCCAAAGGGTACACCCAGGCAGGGTTTGGGGACTGGCCTCCCAGCCTTCACGCTTCCTTCCCGGAGCTTCACACACACAGATCACGCAGGCTTGTTTAATAAATGACCTCAGAAGGGCTCTGCTCCCCACCTGCTGTTCACTGGGGCCAACAAGGAACAAGCCTGTGGGAGTGGCATTTTCTTAGGTCAACAAAGGAGGGTCATGTCCTGCAATGCTACTTATGGGTACCAACTGTTCCAGAAATGCCACACACTAGCACAGTCACAGAAACTACCAGGGCTTTTTTTTTTTTTTTTTAAACAGAGTCAGCTGACCAAAACAACACCAGGGAAGACTTAATCCTCTAGGACAATGAAGGATTACCAGACAGTAATCTCCTGCAAATGCCATCTGGGCATCTGGGCAATGCATTTTTCCACATGGATTACAGCACAGTTCTAAAGCCAAGCTTCCTGTATTTGCCATTGGCTTTCTAAGTACAACTTGGTATAGAATTATTTTCACTATCATTTCATCTAAAGCAATGTCTAATCTTGTGTAACGAAATTTCAGTCTGATCTTCCTTCCCTCCCCTACCCTCTCCTTCTTTTCTGGAAACACCATGTTTTGGTTATACATACTGCAAAGAGAAGGATCAACTCTCAAGGCACAGAGCCCAGTTTCCTGAACCTTCTTTGTTGAACTCGGGCCAGGCCCATGCAGGTGCAACAAACTTGTGCACAAACATGCAGGAAAAGCGCATTTCCCTTTGCTCGGCATGCCCTGCAGAGGTCTGGGCGCAGTCTGCCCATCAAACAAATGTCCAAGTCACCAGACTCATTTCCTTTACGCCAGTCTCTTAGCAGACCCTTTCCACAGGAACTCGGGCCTTTGCTCAAGGATCCTGCCCATGTGCTTCTGCCTACACAGTTCACCTACTATTAAACAGGTAAAAATAAAGGGGACCATCCCTTAGGGGGCATGGTCTGTCACGGCAGGACAACCAAAAAAGCTGTTCTACCCTCCCAAATTTACCTGATAAAGAGGAACTCAATAAACTCTCCCTGGATTGGAAGCAAACAGGAAACCTAAAATATTTTAAGCATTAAAAAAAAAAAATCTGTGTGTCTATAATATAAACTATATGTGCACTAAGACAATCTTTTCATTCATTTCAACTTATGATTCATATTCTATTTATTTGTTACTCTCATGTTGTACTCTATTTTTGGCAAGTCTTGTATCTTAAGATTTTTTAAAGTTTATTTTTAACAACAAAAAAAATCAATCTGTATATTTCTTTTAAAAGACACCCAAATTTGACCAACTATAAAGGCTGTTCATTCCATACTTAGGGATTAATTTTTATTATTATCTGAAAGAATGAACTGTCTGATTTCTTGAGATCAACAGTCTCCCTTACTGTAATAGGACAGGCACCGAAGTTGTGTCCCTGGACCACAGTATGCTTATTAGGGTCCCTGCCCTTTCAATACTCTCTGTACTGGTCACTAACTAACCGGAAGAAAAAGCGTTTTTCCATACTCACTCTTTCTCCTAGAGACACAAGTATTAAAAAAGCTCTCACCAGAAATCAAATTAACTGGACTTCCCAGCCTCCAGAACTATGATAAATAAATGTCTGTTGTTATAAGCCATTCAGTCTATGGTAATTTATTAAAGCAGCCCAAACAAAGACAGAAACATCAATATTGACACGAACACACACAATGTAAACCACAGCCTCTTCCACACTTCTCGCCACCCCTCAAAAACCCATGCCCTTGACCTGCAGGGTTGATGGCCACGCTATACCCTCTACCTGAAATGCCATCTTGTATCTGCTTGCAAAAGTCATTCATCTTTCAAGACCAGGCAGAAATGCCACCTCATTTCAGAAGCCCTCTCCCTCCCAGCTCTCAGGTTCGCAGCAGCAGCACGCAGAATGAATGGGACACTCACCAGCCCCTCTGTGCCTATGTCCTCCCTGGCAGGTAGGCACCAAGCCTGGTACCTACCCTGAAGTTCTGGGTCTGACCAATGTGGAATATGCAGATTTGGAATTTAAGTGATACCTGAAATTTCTGCTTTACCTTCTTGGGTACAATCCCAGGACTGGTATATAACATCTTATCTCTTTGCTACAGTTCTCTAGTCAGATCCTTGTCAAAATATTCCAGAATGTCTAGCAACACTTTCTAGAAGGCCAAAGGTGGGAAAAGCATGGTGTATGTCAATGGAATAGAAGAAATTCATTGACTCAAGATTCAAGAACCAAGGAGAAAGGAGTGGTAAGATACAAAAATTGAAAATGTAGCTTGGGGACAGACCATTAAAGACCTTGAGTGACCAACTTTTATACTCAATACAGTGTGCAAAAAAAGCCACTGAAGGTGTTTGAGCCATGTAGAGACAGGATAAAGTTTTATGAAAATCCACCTGGAAATGGTATGTAGGAAGTACTGTGTGTAGAAAGAGAGGGGACGACTCAGAGGCAGTCTACTGCTACAGTCCAGGAAAGAGAGAGGAAGCCTTGGATTTAGTGGCAGCTCTTTCTATATCTTGCTATGGACCCAAAGAAAGAAAAAACAAGTAAAATTTGGTCCTGTCCTGTTGGACATTGCCACACTGGTGTTCCAAAAGTACTTCAAAATCAACATACACAAGACTGAATTCACCAATTTTCCTCATGATGTTCCTATGTCCAGGTTTGCCATCCTGAGTCACAGAGGCCTGGCCTCAGCAGAATCATTCCTAAATCTTCTCGCTCTCTGAGGCAGCATCCCCCATTGCTGCACATCCAACCGGCACTCTGTTCTCTTTGTGTCCTCTCCTCTTTCTATTTGTCACTGACAACACTGTCGTTCAGACCTAACTGGACTATTTTAGTAGAGACACGCCCACATCTCTGACCTGGTAGATATCTGCTGTTGTCTACCCAGCACCCTCCTTTCCTTGAGGAATGCCACCTCATCTGCTCCACAGGGCAGCATCCACCACAGTTCCTACCTATGTGCTGGCTCTAGCTACAGCTGTGCTTCAGATCGGACCCACGCAGGCTTCCTATCCCCCAATTCACAGGGATTGGCCTAAGGGATATCTGACCCAAACAGTGCCACCCACAGACCTTCCCTGATGTTCACAGTATGTGTAATGAGATAGAGAGTGACTCTGAAACCTGAGCTGTCGGATGCCAGTTTGGAGGGGTCAGGAGGTGCTTTCTCTGCCCAGGTCAACAGGCAACAGACCCAGTGCTGAGACTGGGAAGGAACAGAAGAAGAAAAGAGACAAGTGAGGGATAGGGTAGTTGCATCTGAGCCCTTTGATCCACCTACCCTGGCTTCCCAGTTATAAACAAATTTCTGTGCTCCTTCACTTATGGTTCAGGTTGAAATCTATCATTTTAGTAGAAAAAGTCCTACCTCCCAACCGTTTCCCACTATTACCCCCACCATGTTTCAGACTTGGTATTCCTGTTTCTCGAATACATTTTTGAGCTTGGCCAAGACAATTTTCTCAAACTAGAGCCTTTTTTCCCCTATATTTCTTCCTGTCAAATTTCTACCTTATCATCAAACTCAACTTAATAAGTCACATATGAATGGTATAAGGACAAGGGATGTTCATTCTAGTGCTAACTATAATGGAAAAAGAACAAGCACACACGCCTACTAGAAGAAAATCATTTCAACGCTAAACAGAACACCCATATAATATAAAATTACACAAACATTAACATGATGATGTGAACATGTATGTATTTTACAGGGAAAGATATTCTTGAGACATTTAGTAAACAAAGAAGGTTTGAAAACTCTTTGTAATGTATGATCCATAAATGTGTAATGATTGGAGAGAGACAGACAGACAGATACCAAAAAAACAAAAGTCAGGAGAAATCCATGTGGCCCAACCCCAGAAAAGTGTTTATGTACAGTAGTGTCAGCAGGGGGCGCCCCTTGACAGCTCAACCATTAACAGTTTGGCAGCAAAGGGCACACTACAGAGCAACAACCCATTAGGTGACTCATGCTTTTGCAAATGGAAATGGAGGAAGCATAAATGACTACAAAGAATATTAAGTTTCCACCTGCCCATTAACATGTCACTTAAATAGTTCTGAGCAGGTTGTCCCTGATTTTGAAAGATTCTTAAGGGATGGTCTGATGTAAAAGCTGTAACACATATACAAAAATTTGTATATAGGGGGGCCTACAGGGCACACAGACAGACAATGTCATTACCCAATAGGAGAGGCAGGCCACTGGTATCAGATACAGTGAACGCGTCACCACAGCAGCCAGCTGGAAGGTGCTCCAACTGGCAAAATACAGGACAATTTAACCACCAACCAAATCAAGAACAGCAAAATTATAAATCAATGAAAACAGGAGTCTAAGAGTCCATATGTAAAGGTTAATTTTCATGTCCATTTGTCTGGATTAAACATTACTAGATTAAACATTATTGCGGATGTGTCTATGAGGTTATTTGTGGACAGAATTAACATTTGAATTGTTAAGCAAAGCAGAGCAAAGCAGATTGCTCTCCCCAAAGTGAGTGGGCATCCTCAAACTTGTTCAAGACATGCACTGAACAAAAATGCTGAGAAGAGAAAATTCACTCTCTCTACCTGTCTGTCTTTGAGCTGGGACATCAGTCTTCTGCCTTTGGACTTGACCTTGGACTAGAATTTATACACTGTAGCCAACTGCAGATCTCCGGACTTCTCAGACTCTATAATCATGTAAGTCAATTCCCTATAATAAATCTCTATACAGATATACAGGCCCATCTGGGTTCCCATCCACTTCTGAGAGCTGAAAGGATTTGCTCCACCTTCCACTGAAGCAGCAGCTGATTGGCCCTCCGCGATGAAGGAGTCTCACCACCACATCCTTCACTGGTCACACCTTCCTGGAAGACAGCTAGGAGGATGTTGCACAGTCAGTGTAGGGAAATGGAGTCGGTCAGGCTCCCTCACTGGGATGTCCAGGCAACTCTATCTTAGCAGGGTCCATATGACCTTGAGAGTGGGCCCGCATGAGCAGGCTCCCCACCAGACAATAAAGGCATGCCAGGCATTCCCACAGCTCCACGAATTTTCTTCCATCTGCCTGAATCCTGTGTGAACCTGCCCAGCCTTGAGCAGCTACAAGACAGTACAGGAGGCACGGAGGCTGGAAGTTAGTGAACACCTCCTTCACACCCACCCCCCACGCAATGCCACAATAAGCAAACTTTGACTCAAAAAAACACACAAAAAAAGGGTCAAATAACCACACACACAAAAGAGAACTTAGTTTTAAATTCAAAATTCAACTGAAAATCACAAGGGTAGATGTTCCCTCACTTACACACTTTCTCTAGTAAACCTCCAAACCATTGCACAGTAAATGCTGGGACTGTCCCCATTTTTCAGATGAGAAACAGAGCAAAGACAGTTTCTGCAAACATCCACACCCACAAAAGTTTCAGTCAGGCGTGTCCAACCTGCGGCCTGCAAGCTGCATGCAGCTCAGGATGGCTATGAATGTGGCCCAACACAAAATCGTAAATTTACATAAAATGCTATGAGAATTTTTGTGATTACATTGTCACAAAAAATGTGTTGCCCATGACACTCTTCTTCTGTCAGTGTGGCCCAGAGACACTGAAAGGTTGGACACCCCTGAGTAGATGAAGAGCTAGGACGTGAAACCAGGTGGTCTGCCTCAAGGCCTGTGTCCTTTCCGGAGCAGGAGAAAAGTAGATGTGGTTATGAACCAGGTGAAGAGCCAGGACCTCACATACAAATCACCTGAAGGTCTCCTTACAGTGCAGAACCTGCATCGCTGACAAGCTCGAGGTGATGGGAGGCTGCTAGTGGGGACCACATTTGGAGAGACCTGGTGATGGAGGCTCTGCTGAGGAGTGTGACTGCAATTTTAGGAACAATATTTGTTAGCATTTAGTTCAACGTTCAGCAACACAGGATTATTGATGTCCTCTCCAATTTCCAGATGAGAAAATGTAAGGAACTAAGAAATGAAGGGTGGAGTCAAACACCTCATAATAATCTTCCTCACCCTACATCGAGTAAGTCAACTGATTAGTAATGGGTGGGAGATGCTCAGAGATGTACTTTAGAAAAATTGTTCCTGACACCGTACGAAGACAGATTACAGAGAGGAGATGGGAAATCAGTGAAACTATTTCTAAGGACTGAATAGTGTCCTTTCCCAAAATTTATGTGTTTAAGTCTCAATTCACAATGCATTTTGCAGACCGGGCCTTTAAGGAGGTAACTGAGGTGAAATGAGGTCATAGGGTGTAGCCCTGACCAAGTAGGAATGATATCACTGTAAGGAGAGGATGAGACACTAGAGACACACACGTGCAAGGAAAGGCCATCTGCAAGCCTGTGAGAGAATCCTCACCAGAAACCAATCCTGCTGGCACCTCGATGTTGGATTTCTAGCCTCCACAATAGTGAGAGAATAAACTTCTGTTATTTAAGCCCCTAATCTGTGGCATTCTGATACGGCAGCCTGAGTGAACTAATACCAAGAGTGTGCTCCAGGAACACAGTGGGAACAGAAAAGCAAAGACACACCACGAGACACACAGAGGGGTCACCAAAAGATTCTGGAGCCCACTTGTAACTGGTTGCCCAGTGGGAGTTGTATAAGCCAGTGACAGCATTAATTACAACAGTGGCAAAAAGATCGATGGTAGAGGGGAGAAAGGAGCCTTCAGGTGACCCAAGAATGGATCCCATTCAGGTAGGTTTGGTGTATAACACTCAGAAGACTTCTGAAGGTCAACAGACAGCCAGCTATTAGAAACTGAATTCTGGGGCTCTGAAAAAGGTTAGGGACAAAGATACCAACATGGGAAACCTGAGACCATCAAGGAAAATCCCAAAAAGAAGAGAGACTTTATGAAAGAAAGAAAACAGGTATAAATGACTGCAAGTAGAAAGCAGGTCACAAAGCCTGCACAGAAGCAGGAATGCCCTTTGGTGATGATGATGATGACTGCAGTATGACTCATCCCTAAGGAACCCTTACTATTACAGAATAAGAAGGGGCTAAGGGGGGCCAAAGGCAATATACTATTACTGAAAGTAACCCCCCAGGTTTGTTATGTCTGCCACCTTATAGGAAAGACATCTCTCAATGCCAGAGATTCATGGAAAGGAAATGTTTATTTAATGCTGTACAGACTTAAAGTAGTGACCTAATGTCTTCATCAAAATCCCAAAGTCCCTTAAAACACCCACAAACACACACAGTCCTTCCTTCCCACCTTTGCTCAGTATGGGGTACCATATCTCAGGAAAAGAAATAGAAGTCCATGGCTCAGGCAGGCCCAGGTACCTCCCAGTAACCCGTCTCAGCTGGTAGGCCTCCCTTGGTTCCCAGCACCATCAGCTGTGTTGCCAGGATCTCTGCTAAAGCCGGGTGGTGGTTCCCCCTTCTAAAGGTGCAGGGGTCCCCACTCTGGCAAAGCCACATGGTCCTCTCTACACAATGGCTGAGGGAGTCTCCACTCTAGCAAAGACCAAGTGGTTCTCCCTCCAATGGCTGCGAGGGGCAGGGGTCACCAATCCACGCATCAATCTTCCTCTGCAGCCCCATTTCTGACTCCTCCCACAATTGGCTACATTTGCCAGCACTCTCATATCCTTCCAGCTTTAGTGGGCTGCCATCGTGAGTCTGGGCAGGCATGGCCCAATGTCATGGAGCCAATCTTCTCCAAGCTCCCATGCAGGCACTGTAACTTGGGGGACCTGCCCCCCAGTTATGTCTTGGGGGGAAGTTACTTCCATGCCCCTGGCTCAGAGCATGGCCACAGCTATTTAACGTATATATGTAACCAGTTAAAGCTTATAGATATGTTAAATAACCACACCAGAGGTTAACTGCAAAGCTGTTGCTATGCAAAACAGCTCTCAAAGACCCTGCTCCATTTGTTCCTTCCCCCAACCCACACCTGTGGGGGTGGGGGGTGAGGACACCCTAATATTTCCTGAACACCTCGAGTTCTGGACCCCATTCCAAATTCCTATTTGGGGCCCCCCTGTTGGCTGCACCCTGTTACATCACTATGTGCCAGGTATACCCCCTGTGCACTTCACACCAAACCTTTAGGATAGGTTTTAGCTCTACCCTCTTTTTACAGATGGGAAAATTAAGGTACACAGAAGTTAAGAAACTTGCCCCAGGGACACAGCTATCAAGTGGCAAAGTCTGGTTTCAAACTCCAGCAGTTTGGGTCAAGTGCTCTTAAAAAGCAAATTAAAAAAAAAAAGAAGGAAGAAAACCCTGAGTGACCAATATCACAGGAATAATGTGAGCAGAGACTTAAAAACAGTTACAGAAACTTAAAAACCACTGTGGGACTTGATGCACTGGTGATCTTGCCAAAAATATTGTAATCAGAATGATGTTAAGCAGAGGCCAATGTAGGGAAGAGGTAGGGGACCAGTCCATGTCCTGAAGGGTCTGTTTGAAGGCTGCGTCATGCAGGAGATGATGGAGACAGTTCAGGGACCTCAGCCCTGCTCACCAACAGGCGCCTGTGATGAGATGGGACCATCTTGGCTTTCTTTTAAAAATATGTGAGCGCTCAGATTAGAAACCTTACACTCATTTTAGGAAATCCTCTGTGGGAATTCCAGCACTTTCTCCCTGCATTGTCCATCCCAAGGGGAAAGCCTATTGTGGCTCGGTATAAAATAAGAAAAAACTACCCTCTTTGGAGCCCGTCTCTAGAAAAAAAATGCAAAAACTAGCAAACACGGTTGAATTATTTAGATTCATGTACAAATATTTTTTATTGCTTTTAGAGAGAGAAGAAGGGAAAGAGAGAAGAAGGGAAAGAGAGAACATCGATGTGAGAAAGAAGCATCGATTGGGATCAGTTGCCTCCTGCACATGCCTGGCCCTAGAATTATAGGTGCTCTGACCTGGACCAGGGATCAAACCACAACCCAGGCATGTGCCCTGAGCAGGAATCAAACCCGCAACCCCTCAGTTACAGGAAGATGCTCCAACCAACTAAGCCACAGCAGCCTGGGTACAAACATCCTTTAAGTCACAGGTGACAAACACAAGGTTCGAGGGCCAAATCCAGCCCTCCACCTTGCTTTATCCAGCCCAGCACCTTGTTTCTACCCAGCAAAAGCACCAAGCTCCTTGCCCCTAGTTGAGGAGTAGTTACATTCATACAATCCTAAAATTACATTTGGCCCTTTGAAGGCAACCTCGAGGGTGATATGGCCCCCAGTGAAAATGACTTTGACAGCGCTGCCGTAAGTGATAAAGGAGTTCCTACAAACTACGAACCCATTTACTTGACCAATTAACTTGCAAGGAAATTCTCACTTGGCAGGTGCCCCCAACATTCTAGCTGGAGTGTTTTTCTGCCTTCCCAAAATAATTGAAGTTGAATTCATGTCCAATGCATATGCTAGGAAACTTTTTTTCTTAGAAAATGTTTTTTGAAATATTAAAAAGCAAGACTTATAATGATAACAAGACTCATTCACCCCTCAACCTAACTCAAACATATTTTTCAGGTGAGCCTTTAACTGTGGAAACCAGGACATGTTGAGAAATCTCAAAAATTCCCAAATTCTCCATCATGACTAGATTCCAAAATGTACAAAAAGGTTTCACTATTTCAACGAAGTCACCTTTTATCCATTCAGGTCATGTTTCTGTTCTCAGACCGAGGAAGTTTCATTACCAAATCAGAAAATAATAGAAAGATGGCTTAATATTCCTTAGGTACCCAGATCATTAAGATGCATAAGTGCAATATTCAAAGTTTTCATTTTATAAACAGAGTTTGAGTTTCAGTTTGCTGGTCCCTCCTTGCCCTGGTGATTTCCATGATGACAGGCTCAAGGGAAAAGTTCTCCAACTTTCATATGTTCACATACCACCAGGTTGGTACAGACTGCTTCTGAATGAACAGGTTTGGGGTGGGGCCAAAATTCTGCCTTTGGACAAGCTCAGGTGATTGGTAATGCTTGCTTCAGGCAGCAGCAGATAAATCTGCCTAAGGATAAAAGCTTGAGCAAATTCTGAATACTTGTCATATACCACGTGGTCTTAGCACTTTCTAAGCAGGTATCGATTTTTGCAAATAAGACAGACTTTGTAGCCAAAGAGGTTTTGCTTTGGGTGGTGGGTTTCTGTTTTCCTGCTACCCTAATAGATAACAAAGTGTGCAAGTTTAGAAAGGAGACAACTGGCTATGCCATGACAAGGTGCACACCTGTCCGATCTTTGCAACACAGGAATTACTTCGAGACTGGATTTACAGCCATACAAACAGTCTGGAACAAGGCTGCGAAAAATAAGAAGATGAAAACAGGCTACTCCACCCACCAGTATTAACAATGTACTTAAGAGCACAGTGGTCTCCACAGTGAAATTATTGGAAGATAAAGAGGTTTCTTCCAAGCTAAATGCTTCTAATTTGCTGACTGGGTGAAAGGAGAGCTTGGGAGGGGTATAAACATACTGGACGTCATCAGAGCCTTAAAGGGATAAATGAGCTCGCAGACCAGATTTTACCCAGCTTTCCCAGCAACTATAGGCTCATATGAAACGTTTTTCCTTCATGGAATGGGGGAGTGCTCCAGATGAGTAGGCACTTATTTAAAATTAATATTTGGCCATGAACTTCCACTGTCAGCAAGCTGAGGCATAACAAACATACTCCAAATACTCCACCACCAAGTAAGACATTTAGGCAGCTGAGCTGCTTTCAAACCCTAACAACTTCATTAGGCCTCTCCAATGGGCGACCATTCAAAAAATACACAATATGAATGTTGCCCATTTTATCCTAACTTTCATTAAGAAATAGTCTCATGCCAAAATGTATAGCATTTCTATCTGCACCTACAACTCTGGTTAAGAAATGCCATTTTCAATGACACAATTCACACATTTTCCCGTTTAAAGACAAATCTCCCATATTTCCTTTTTAAGGTAGAATACCAATGCTACACATCACCTCTAAACCAAATGAATCACTAGGAGGCTTCACACAGCCTCTCTGTCTCCAAGCATAAGACTGCGAACCTGATACTTCTAAACACCTGACTATAGTAACACCTACATTTACTGTTGTGAAGGCAATTCTGAAGGCTCCTACTGACTTTTCTCAGCTTTATTACACAATAAACAGATATTTATCAAAACAGTATATAATGTTCTTTATTTCAGTAAGCTCTCTCAGTGGTAAAGGGCAGGATAATTCAAGATGCAGGTGGGAAGGGAGCATGGAGTGGATACACACTTTCCTGGGCAGGATCCAGAACTCTGAAATATGCGAACACTGTCACATTGTCCCTGAAAGTTCAAGATAAAGAGCCAAGTGTATGCTTTAATAATTTTACTTCATATGGCTAAGACTACTAACTGATCACCCAACTGATTTACTATTTTTATATTTTTTTCAATTATAGTTGACATTTACTATTATATTGGTTTTAGGTGTACAGCAGAGTGGTTAGACATTTACATGTAAACTATGGACTTTAGTTAATAATAATGTATCAATATTGGTTAATCAATTATAACATGTACCACAGTAATAGGGGATACTGTTGGGGGCGGGGATATGAGAATTCTCAATTCTATCTACTGAATTTCTGTAAACCTACAACTGCTCTAAAAATAATCTATGAATTAAAAAAAAGTTTCACTTGCTCGGCCACTCTACCTTGGGGAAAACACCCAGGGCAGTGAAACTCATCTGCTGGGGCTTCTGAAGGACCACAGAAAGCACCTTCATGTGTTGTTTCCAGGGCAGGCCTGAGCTCCTGGTAAAAGAAAGGACGACTTAATGATCAAGCTCCATTACTAATGCAAAGTAGACAATCACCTGGGCAATCTGGTTAAATTCCTCCATCGCATTTTTTAAAATATCATAGTTGTTTGAATGTCTACTTCCTAGCTAAAGGAAGAGTATTACTAAATTGATGGAAGAGTATTATCATCTTCAAAGAATGTTTCCCTGCAGACAAGTGTGGCTCACAATACCAGTGAGGGGTCTACATCTTTCTAAAACTAAACAGAAGCAAGCTTCTATTCAATACAGAAGTAGGACACCATACTCAAAGCCTACACTTGATCCTTCAAGTATCTTTTTCTTTTTTTCTTGGAAAAATACAGTAAAAAGAGCTGAGGAAGATGGCAACATGTTCCTGTCCAATGATAAAATCACTAATGGTGACCGAGTTCTTTGCATGGATTTCTTAGAAGGCAGATGCCATCCCAGCATCTCCATGAAGCAGCATTCTAAACATTTAACCAGTATGTTGATTAAAACAGAGAGCAATCCCAAATTCAGATTCTCCATAAGAGGATTTGACTTAGAAAGATAATCCTCTTGGCAAATCTGGCCTCCCAATTTTGGGATCTGGAAATCACAAGACAAGAACTGTAGAGGGCAGAGTGGCACAGAAACCAGCTCTGGGGGGCAGGAGCTGCACTGAACGTGGTGACCTTAATAAGATAATTACTTTCAACAAACTGATCCAGGCCCTAACAACTTTTTTCTGCTACATTTTTTTAACTTTCAAACAAAACCAAAAATACTATTCAAACTCACTTCTTACAGTATTTGCTCTGAGGCTTAAGATCAAGCAGAGGGAAAGAAACAGGAAGATGGTGGATGCCTTCAAAACTGCCATCTAAAACCAAGAGGTTTTAACCACAGAAGCCAGCATCTGCCTCTCTGAGAAACTCTACCTGAATCAAGGCTCATTCTGGCTAGGAGTAAAGGCCAGTTTACCACGTTGCATTTCAGAAATAAGTAGGAGTCAGCTCTTTTCAGTCACCTGACCAGCTAAGGCTTATTGAGTGCTGTGCTGTTACAGTGACAGACTGTCTCAAACCTGTGTTCTTACCCGGCACCCCACTCCACCTCCACGATGTTCTAGGGCAGGGCCCAGGCAGCCATATTTTTAACTCACATCCCAAGAGATTCTCATATGGATGGACCATGATTACACTTCCAGAAACAATGGGCTCCTGGTGGTAAAGAATAATAGTAGAGTTGTATCTCTCCGTGTCTTAAAAAAAAAAAAAACAAAGCACAACGTATCAGGCTAGTTAACTGCTGGACTTTGCTACGGTACAAAAGAACACATCAAAGTGGAAAATAAATTCCACTCCCAACAGGAAGCATCAAATCAATTCACGTGAGTGATCTTCTTGTCTTCATATTCCCCATCCCCCCGCTCCACATTCAATGCCATAGAACCTGGCTTCTCAGACTGTTCTCCCCACTGAACTACTTGTCATCTACCACCTGCTCACTGACTCTACCTTGCCCACCTCCTTAAAATCCCAACTGTGCTCTTTCCTACCCACCCCCACATAACCGGTTCCCATTACCCTGCTCTATTTAATGTTTAACAACACATATTACCTAACATACTATATAACATATTCATTGGACATTTTGATCAGTGACTGTCTCCTCCTAATGGAACATAAGTTATATAAGGGTAGGAATTTCTTTCTTTCTTCTTTTTGGTTTATTTTATATACTGATCTATCCTAAAGTAACCAGGAAAGTGTCTAACATTAATAAATATTTGTTGAATCAATGTCACCGCCCAGCTCTAAACCTTTCAACAACTCCCTACTGTACAGCAAATCAAGTCCAAGCACTCTCTAGGGGTTCTGGACACTAACTGACCTTTCCCGTCCTTAACTTCCCTAAATCAGACTCAGAAATCCAGGGAGTCACTATTTCCTCTGCTTCCTGCTGCCTTTGCTCATGTATCCCTTCTTCTCGGAATGCCCTGCCCGATATCTAACAGTATCAGCCTATGTCAAAGAGATGCCATCCTCTAAGCCCTCTGCAATGGTGTTCTTTTTCAAATACTTCCTCGAATCCAGAGGCACAGTGGGCTTCACTCCAAAGGCTTATCTTCTGCCAAATGCCCGGCTCCCAGCTCCCCACTTTCTCTGTGCTGTGGTTACTCATGTCTGAGTCACCTCTTCTCTACTGATGGGAGCTTGTGGACAGCACTGGGTGTGCCAGGATTCCTACAAAAGAGCTGTACATTTTGCTAGTCAAGCCAAGTGAGGTTCTTGTCATTTATGTTCTCTTTGGATTTTTCAAAATTCCTGTCCCTTGCGTTTTTTAAGCTTTTTAACTTTTTTAAACACAGAGGCTGCCCTAGTTTCTACCACCTGACCCCACATTAGAAGCCACATCCAATTGGTTAGGAGGCCCACCCCAAGTCCAAAGAGCAGCCAATTCATAGAGCGAGAGCCTTGACAGAAAATCACTACCCATCTAGGGTGGCCTCCAATGAACCATGACTGGACCAGCTAATGTCATCTTCTCTGACAAGAGACTATACGGGAGACTTTGAGAGAGTCAGTACTTAGTAATGGGAATAGAAGTCACAATGACATACAGAGAGAGGACCATGAGCAGAGCAATGACTGAGCAAAAGCTACAAGGTTCAAGTCATGCAGCAGCAGAAATGGTGGGGGGAGTCTCAGGGTAGAATGTCACAGCACAGACCAAGGGAGGAATACTGTCTCTAAGGGGACAAGAGATCTAACAGATAGACTAACTCCTGGACTCCTGCTATGTCCCAACAACACAACACAAACTGATTAGGTGGCTAATCCTATTTTTCTTATTCTTATTCTCTATGAATTCTTATAATTAAAACCTAATGACTTAGGTAAACCAATCATATCCGTCTATTCAAGACTAAAGAGCCTAATTACATGAGAGGCAGCAATCAGCAGTGATTAAGAACATAAACTTGCTACCAAGATAGAACCTAGAAAGAGGTGAATAAATCCAACCATGTAAACATGTAAACATTTATATATAGCAAAAATGCCCGACAAGGTCAAAAAATACTATATACAAGAAAAAAATATTTAGAAGACGTGATAAAGGCTGCCATAACAAAATACCACAGACTATATGTCTTAAACAACAGAAATTTATTTTCTCGCAGTTCTGGAGGATAGAAGTCCAAAATTAAGGTGCTGTCAGGTTGGTTTCTGATGAAGTTACCCTTCCTGGCTTGTAGACAGCTAACTTCTTGCTCTGTCTTCACATGGCCTCCCCTCTGTGCATGGAGAGAGAGAGGGAGACATCTCTCATGTCTCTGCTTATAAGGACACCCATCAGTCCTGTCAGAGAAGGACCCCACACCTATGACCTCATTTAACCTTAATTTTATCTTTAAGGCTTTATCTCTAATCTAAATATAGTCACATTGAATGCTAGGGCTTCGACATAAAAATTTTGAGAACATACAGTCAGTCCATAGTATTTAGACATACAGATCAATGGAATATAATTCAGAGCCCCAGTGAATACTCCCAATTTAAGGTCAACTGATTTCTGACAAACTGCCAAGATAATCTGGGGGGGAGCAGACAGTCTTTTATTCTAATTAGATATCCACACACAAAAGAATGAAGATAGACCTTACCTCAACTCACACACTTAGATTTAAAGACCTAAGTGTAAGGGCTTAAAACACACTAACTCTTTTTTTTTAATATAGTTTATTGATTATGCTATTACAGTTGTCACATTTTCCCCTCTTCATTCCCCTCCACCCTGCACACCCTCTCCCACCCACATTCCCCCCCATTTAGTTCATGTCCATGTGTCATACTTTTAAGTTCCTTAGCTTCTACATTTCCCATACTATTTTTCCCTTCCCCCTGTCCATTTTCTACCTAACATCTATGCTACTTTTTCTCTGTCCCTTTTCCCCCTCTCTCCTTCTCCCACCCCCCTGTTGCTAACCCTCCACGTAATCTCCATTTCTATGGTTCTATTCCTGTCCTAGTTATTTGTTTAGTTTGTTTCTGTTTTTGTTTTAGATGTGGTTGTTCATAATTGTGAGTTTGCTGTCATTTTACTATATGTTTTTTATCTTCTTTTTCTTAGATAAGTCCCTTTAACATTTCATGTAAGGGCTTGGTGATGATGAACTCCTTTAACTTGACCTTCTCCGGGAAGCACTTTATCTGCCCTTCCATTCTAAATGAAAGCTTTGCTGGATAGATTAATCTGGGATGTAGGTCCTTGCCTTTCATGACTTGGAATACTTCTTGCCAGCCCCTTCTTGCCTGTAAGGTCTCTTTGGAGAAATCAGGTAACAGTCTGATGGGAACTCCTTTGTAGGTTACTGTCTCCTTATCTCTTGCTGCTTCTAGGATTCTCTCCTTCATTTTAATCTTGGGTAATGTAATTATGATGTGCCTTGGTGTGTTCCTCCTTGGGTCCAACTTGTTTGGGACTCTCTTAGCTTCCTGGACTTCCTGGAAGTCTATTTCCTTTGCCAGATTGGGGAAGTTCTCCTTTATTATATGTTCAAATAACTTTTCCACTTGCTACTCTTCCTCTTCTGGTACCCCTATAATTTGGATGTTGGAATGTTTCAAGATGTCCTAGAGGTTTCTAAGCCTCTCCTCATTTTTTTGAATTCTTGTTTCTTCCTTCTTTTCTGTGATTGTTTCTTTCTTCCTTCTGGTCCACTCCATTGATTTGAGCCCCAGTTTCCTTCCCATCACTATTGGTTCCCTGTACATTTTCCTTTATTTCACTTAGTATAGCCTTCATTTGTTCATCTAATTTGCAACCAAATTCAACCAATTCTGTGAGCATCCTGATCACCAGTGCTTTGAACTATGCGTCTGATAGGCTGGCTACCTCTTGGTCACTTAGTTGTATTTATTCTAGAGCTTTGATTTGTTCTTTTGTTTGGGCCATTTTTTTTCTTTTGTCTTGACGTTCCTGTTACGTAGTGAGGGGCGGAGCCTTAGGTGTTCATCTGGGTGGGGCAACCAAGTTGCTGGGTTGTGATGCAGTATGTGGGGGTGGGGTCCGAGAGGAAACAATGGCGCTTGCTCAGCTCTCTGCCAGATTTCAGTCACTTCCCGATTTCTACAAGCAAACTGGGCCCCTCTGGTGCTGATTCCTGGGTGGGTGGGCTTGTGTACATTCTAGGAGCCTGTGGGTCTCTCCAACGAACTCTCCCGTGAGGCTGGGAGTCTCTCCCAGTACCTCAACCCCCACAGGTGTTTTCAATCGGTGTTTTGAGGCTTTATTTCCTAGCACTGGGACCCTGGGCTGTGAAGTCTGTCTCACTCCCCAGTTTTGCCTGGTTTATCTGTGCGTGAATGTGGGACCACCCAGTCCACCAGCCACCTTGTACACCAAGCCCCTCCACAATGCACTGCCTCACTGGGTCTGCCCGCTGCTGCCTGCATGCCCAGGGACCACCAGCTGCCACTTTGCAGTGAATCTTCTCCACCTGGTCACCCAACTCCTCTCCTCCTACTGGTCTGGATGAATGTTTCTGCTTTAACTCCTTAGTTGTTGTACTTCCATACAGTTCAATCTTTTGTCAGTACTAGTTGTTTTTGTTTCTAAGTTTTTGTTGTCCTTATTTTGGTTGTGCGAGAAGGCACAGTGTGTCTACCTACACCTTCATCTTGGCCAGAAGAAAACATACTAACTCTTACAAGAAAACATAGACCTAAATCTACTTGGCCTTGGAGTAGGCAATGGTTTCTTAGACCTAACACCATGAGTACACATAGCAAAAGAAATGATAAATAAATTGGATATCATCAAAATTCAAAACACTTATGCTTCAAGAACACCAGCAAGAAAGTGAAAAGACAACTCATAGAATGGGAAGAAATATTTTAAAATCATATATCTGATTGATAAAGGATTTGTATCTACAATATATAAAAAACTCTTACAATTTAATAATGAGAAGACAAATAACCCAATTTAAAAATGAACAAAGGAACTGAATAAAAAATTCTCCAAAGATATACAAATGGCCAATAAGTACATTAAAAGATGGTCACATCTTTAGCCCTCAGCAAAATGCAAATCAAAACCATGACGAAATACCACCTCACACCTACTAGAATAGCTATCATAAAAAAGTCATTAATAACAAGTGCTGGTGAGGATATAGAGAAACAAGAGTCTTCACACACTGATGGTAGAAATGTCAAATAGCTCAGTCACTTCAGAAGTCTAGCAGTTCCTCAGTGACCCAGCAACTGCACTCCTAGGTATACACCCCAAAGAAATGAAAACACACATTCACACAAAAAACTGAACACAAATGTACACAAGTATTCAAAACCGCCCAAGAGTGACCATAGCCCAAAGCTTATTCACTAATGAATGGATAAATAAGATGAGGTATATCCATACAATGGAATATTATTCAACAATAAAGAAATTAAGTACTGATCGATACATGCTATACCATGAATGGATCTTGAAAATATCATGCTAAGTGAAGGAAACCTGTCACAAAAAACCACTCCTATAAGTCTATTTATATGACATGTCCCAAATAGGCAAATCTAGAGACAGAAAGTAGTAGATTAGTGTTTGCCAGGGGCTTGGGCGGGAGTGAGGGAGAAAAGAATGACTGGTACTGTGTAAGGGGTACTTTTGAGGTTGATGTTCTAAAATTGACTGTGGTAAAGCTTGTGAAAGTATATGAATATACTAAAAACCACTGAACTGTATACTAAATGGGTGAGTTGCATGGTATGAGAATTTTATCAATAAAAACTGCTTTTTTTTTTTAAATCAAGGTAAAGAATACTGTATAGGGTATGTAGAGCATAATCCCATTTGAATACATTTTTGCCCATGGGTAAGTGTGTGTGTGTGCTGGAACACAGAGGAAATATGTCTGGAAAAAAATGTCAAGAAATTTAACAGTAATTAAAACTGGGAAGGGAGAGACTATGGAGAATGGGTTAAAGAAAGAGAAATTTCTATTTTAATTTAACCCTTGCTGTTCACTTAAAGTTTGATTTACAAAATATAAAATAAAATGTAAACTTTTTTAAAAAGTTAAGAGAGTAAGAACTTGTACAGTAATTAAAACCATGCAGGACTGGTAGAAGGGATTCACAGATCTATAAAACCAACCGTCCAGAAACAGATCCCTGTACAGAAAGGAATTTGTATATAATAAGAGTTAGTATCAGCAGAGAAAAGATAACTCTTCCTTAACTCACACGAGAAATTCCAGATGGAAAAGCTATAGACAAACATTAGTTAATATATCCAATAAAAATGTTAGAAAAACCACAGAAAATTATTCTCATAATTTAAGTGATGACTTTTCTAACATAAAAACCCCAAAAGTTACTAAAAGACTGACAAATTTGGTTACATATAAATTTAAACTTCATTATGATAAAAGATAGCATACATTAAGTGACAAGTCAAATGGTAGCTGGCAAGACAATATTTTCAACAGATGGAAGTTAACATACTTTACACATACATATAATAAGAATTCAACAGATGGCATCTTAATGAAACTGATATTAAATTATTAAATAAAATAATGATGGATTAAATTACTGGTTGATTCTGTAAAAGTTAATGAAGGAACTTCAACACAATGTATGTACAGAAGTAAACTGCAGCTTTAATCTTAAGAATGATTTGTATTTTTTTTTTAATTTACTTTCAGAGAGATGGGAGGGGAGGAAGAGAGAGAGAGAAACATCAGTTGGTTGCATCTCATGTGCCCCCAACTGGGGACCTGGCCCACAACTCAGGTATGTGTCCTGACTGGGAACTGAACCCGTGATGTTTGGTTTACAGGCCAGCACTCAATCCACTGAGCTACACCAGCCGTGGCAAGAATGGTTTGCATTTTTATCAACACTGTCATTTGAATCTCTTCAGTAAGCAGTATAAAACATTTCTTATAATTATTTCAGCTACAAAAAACTAAGATAAATATTTCTCAGTAAGCAAGGTTTTTTACTGACCATATGTCTTACATTACAGAGATAGTATTCATGTGGTGTTTAATACCAAAAAATCTGCACTGAAGAAAACATTCAAATTTATTTACGTTGCTCTCTCTTCCCCCATTCACAAATTTGTGAATATATCTAGCTAGGTGCAAGATCATTACCAAGATGACTAAACATCAACACTACCATTTCCCACTAAGAACAAATAATCAATTTAAGACTAGGGGTTACTTAAAGTGAATACAGCAAAACTGCCAACCTTTCATGGCCCTAGAAAAGGCAAGATGTGACAAGAATCCTAAACGCACATGAAGTGACAGGACCCTCCTCTCTATGCAGAATAACAGGCCACATCATTCAGCTCAATTAACAGATCACAGTTACACAGACTGGGCATTTTGACTGAATGCTTTTATAACGAGCTCTCAAAGTCTTAGATTCGTTCTTTCTTAATGAAGCCATTCATTAATCTGCATGAACACAATATTGCAAAACTAACAAAAACATTGTATAAATGCAGACAACCCCAGACAGACCAGCCAGATTCAGCCTCTGAAGCCCCAGGGTCCACCTGGGACATGTGATATTACTATATCCCCCTGAACTCTACATCTGTACAGGGACTTCCTACAGGGAGGGCATTCACAGTACAAATGCCTGAAATCAATTCCAACACAAACCAAGCCCCAGCCTAGCCAGGTTGCCTATAAGACACCAAACCTGTTGGTTAACCACCTTACTTGCCGTTCACACAGGCATCCTGGTTTATAGACAGGACTCCAGGTGACTGTAATCCTTTCTTTATTCTTTTGGAATATTTCTACTGAGTTTCAGCTGAGTTCCTAGAGCTATGGGTAATAAGACACAATGATAGATTTCTTTTTTCAATCATTAGCAATTATATAATTAAAACTAAAGGAATTATGTTTATCATTATTATTTCTACTTTACATATTCTCCTGTGCTTTGAATATACTATCTCATTTAAGTCTTCAGAAAAAAATTACTGGGCAGTAATGTTTTATCATCATCACTGTTTTACACATGAAAAAACTGAAAATCAGTTAAATTATTTAATCAGGCTAAAATCTCATGAGTGTCCTCTCGTGAGAACAAGAAATCAGGTCTTAACACTGTGACCAGGACTTTCTCTACTGCAGCCTGCTGCATGCAAACGTGGTCCCCATCACTACCTAGCCTGGCCTGTGAAAACCTCTCGTGACTTCTAACGTTCCCTTCTTTACGTCTCCGCACTTGGGAATGAAGCTTTCAGACAGAGGAGCCTGAGACACCCAGTTCCTTCTTAATACAAAGCTGCCACGGTAGCCACCCAATGAACAGCACCACATATTTGTCCATTACGTGAGTGACTGTCATGTTTCTCTTTGACATCACTAAGCTCTTGTTCCGATTAATCTGCCTTATGGATATAGTATCCATATTTCACAGTGAAACACCTAGCACGATGTATGCCCTAAATACTAATTGGAATGCTAAGGAATATAGACTCCCTTTTAAGCACTACTCTGATGTTATCTAACATCCAGGTAGAATTTCTCTTCCTCTGTCTTCAAAAGATTAGTATGTCTCCCAATGCCTCCAGTCCAACTCCTTCTGGGCCCAGACCCCAGCTGATTTCCTAGAGTTCTAGACATTCCCATTACCTGCTGGCTGTTGTGGCCAGACTCACTGGGTCACTGCTAAACAGTTCAATATCTGCACCCTGACTCAGCAGTGCTGCGATTTGGCCACATCCAGTCCTCTTTGGGACCAGGTACCCTGCAGAGACACCTATGAGAAGACTTCACTCGGGAACACAAGGTACCAGTGCTCACAGCCACACATCCGCTACAGCTTCTCCAGGTGGCAACCATCTATACCAAATGGTGTAAGACTAGATGTGGGTGGGAAAGGCTTTTGTTTGGAGACAGATTTTGTAAGAAAAGTCAAGTCAGCATCCTATTTAAGAACACGGCTGTAGATGCAGAAAATCCAGGAATATAAACCCAGCTCTATGACTAAAATTTTGAAACCGAAACTCTCTGAACTTAAAGTTCCTTATCAACAAAACTGTATTAATAAACATCTGTCCTTGGGGTGGTGAACACACAATATAATACACAGAAATGTGTCACAGAATTGTATGCCTGAAACCTGAATAATTTTATTAACCAATGTCACCCCAATAAATTCAGTTAAAAAAAAGAAAAAGAAAAATCCATCTCCTATGGTTGCTATGAGAATTAAATCTGTGTTTGCAAATCATTTAGTACATGGTATATGTTCCATAATTGAGCATTGGAATTATGATGACTTGTTTGTGAGAGAGGATCAGGATCTTATATACAAATTTATCTGTAAACCAACCCTCTGTCCTCCATGTGACACAATGCAATGGCCAGTGGCCACGGAGACTAGTACCTCTTAGATTCACAATGACCATGGTTAAAACAGGAGAGTTCTTCATGAAGCATGAAGTTTGTTAAGGACAGGGTATATTAAAGTGAACTTCCTTTTGCTATTCTTCTCCACCCTTATTGATTTAGAAAAACAAACACAGGTTCCTGCTTAACTAACTTCAGGGAACAGTGTCCTTAAGAAGATATGGTACCACATAAGGAGCTCCTCTAGCAACAGAACAAATAATGAGCTGGAAGGGCAATTACTTACCCTTAGTAATTAATTCATTACCATTGGTCCCTTCCCTTTTTGAGTTCTTAACTTATAGTTTTCAGATTCCAACAATTCAACCAGCCATCATGCCCTCTGATGCTGGTGATAAAGGAAGATTCATTCGGTCATAAAGTTCAAATCAGCTCCAGCATCTCACCTATCTCTTTGGTCCTTTTTTTTTCTGTACTTGTAAAACTGGAGTAACCATACAAACCTTGTATATCTGCTACTAGAAATCGAGATGACATGCAAAAGCACAGTGTCTGGAGTGTTTGTTCCCTTTACTTTCCTTCTGTAAATGACAGGTCCCTCTTCCTGAACCACCTTACGAGACACTCAGGAAAATAGGGGCTTGGCACACCCTGTCTGACCTTCAGTTCCAAGGATGGCAGCACAGAGGGCTGTGGCTGATCACGGGTCATCTGCAGCCTGGTGGATACCAATTCCTCAAACTCAAGACTGAAACTGAATTCTACTTCTACCTTCCAAAGCCATATATCCTGTCCTCTGTTCATTTCCTGATGAGTTTCCTCCTGATTTATTATGAAATGCACACCCCCACTTCCTCAAGTCACCCAAGATGAAATCTTCCACATCTTTTACTTTTTGGACTATCCAGCGATTTGGTCAGAGTACTAATAATTCTTCCCCCAGTCCCCTTAAGCTCCATTTCCTTTTTGCAGACCTCCTACCACCCCTTAGCCTTAGTTCACATATCATGTCTTCAATTCTCCATGAATTACCTGTAGAAACTGCCTCAGTTTTCCAATTTGGAATCCAGGAAGTTGATGATGCCCTGAATGATGATAAAAACAAAAGGAGCCCTCCCTGGTGTGGCTCAGTGGATTGAGCACTGGCCTGGGAACCAAAGGGTTGCTGGTCAGATTCCCAGTCAGGGCACATGCCTGGGTTGTAGGCCAGGCCCCCCAGTCGGGGGCCCTCAAGAGGCAACCACACATTGATGTTTCCCTCTCTTCCCCTTTCCCCTCTCTAAAAATAAAATAAATAAAATCTTAAAAAAAAATAAAAGGAAAACTGTAATTGTTGGTACATCTGGGGAAAGCTGGGCACTGAGGGGAAGGACAGCTAAAACACAACAAGGAGGAACAGTAGAATCACCTTCATTTTTTTGGACTTGAGTTGGATTGTGTCAGAAGATGAAGACTGAGGGATTTAGAAGTCATGGTTGGAATTTAGATTGGGTAGCTCACCCAAATACAGAAAATAAATATGAGAGCTGTTTCCCATGCACAATATTCCTTGTAACAGATGAGAATTAAGTGGACATAAGTGGATCCTAAAGTATGGTCATATCTGTTTCATGAACAGTAACAGCAACTGTTAATTGTGTGCATACTATGTGTCTGGCTTGGTCTTTACTACAGCCCACTGAGGGCTGTTGCAATCATTAAAATATCAGAACTGGTAGTGTGGGGCTATAAGGTAAACACTTTGACCCCAATAAGAAAATACTGCTCACCCTAACTGATGTGGCTCAGTGGGTTGGGTATCATCCTGCAAACCAAAAGGCTGTTGGTTCAATTCCCAATTAGGGCACATGCCCAGGATGCAGGACAGGCCCCCGGTTGGGGGTGTGATAGAGGCAACCAATCGATATTTCTCTTACACACTGATGCTTCTCTCCCTCTCTTTCTCCTCCCCTTCCCCTCTAAAAATAAATAAATAAACTTTTTTCTAAAAAAGGAAGAAAGAAAATACCACTTTATTAGCTTGGGGTCTCCAAAGCCTGGAGAAGTCACCATCTCCTTGGATTTCACAACTATCCTTAGTCAGCAGGGAAGCAAAGATTCTGTCCACAAGGACTGATGATGATGGGCTCTTTATCTGAAGACAAAGTAAGTAACCAGCCAGGCACAGCTAAAGAGTGACTCAGCTCATTAGAGTACCCACAGAAATCTTCATGTACTTAATTCCTTACCTTTTTTCATAAAAACTCCTTGTCCTCACCCTGTAGCCAGGACACTATGTTAGTTTCTGTTTGAATCTGTGCTCTCCAAACTACAATTCTTTGATCCTAAATAAACACTTATTGCCTCTCATTTTTGCCTTTTTAATTTTAGGTTAACAACAATATGTAAGATGTTTACTATTATTCTGTTCTATTTCTTTTTTTTTTTTTTTTAGAAAACAGCTGGTCAGAATCTATAACCCAGTAATGGGTCCCAATATGCAATTTGAAAAATAAATCCTAAGACATACTCCTGAATAGTCAGCAAGTCCTTAAGTCCTTCTAAAGACAAAAGTGGATAAGGAAAAGCCAGCATAATAAATTCCCCTCCATACCAGTCATGTGTAAATAGGTATCAATGCTCCTGGCTTCCACCTAGTCATGGAGAATCTCAGTCAGTTTCTATTCAAATGTAGGCAATCACCCAGGCCCCATATTTCCTCTAGTCCTACAGCTGGTGACCGGAAAACTCACAAGAGCCTACAATAAAATTCCCTTATCACTCTTACCAAGTCTGGCTCAAAGGCAAATTTTCAAACTTGTGAAATTTTAAAAAAGGAAGTAGGAATGCAGCAAAATAAAACATCATCAAAACACTAACTGTGCTTGAATAGAGACCTGTTAAACACATTTTTGTCCTCCCACAAAATGAACCATTGGTTGCAGTTCCAAAGAGTAAAATAAATTCATAGAGACAGAAATTAGATTAGTGGTTGTAGGGGGGAGGGGGTAGTGAGAAAGTACTGTGACTGAAAACAGTCAAAGCACTAATGGAAACGTTCTAAAATGGGGCTGTGGGGACAGCTGCAGGACTCTGTAGGTTTACTAAAAATCACTGACTCGTACACTTAAAGCAAGTGAATTCCAAGGCAAATTGTATGGTAATTATTTATGCAAATTATACCTCAATAAACCTGTTCTTCTAAAAAGATCTATC
The DNA here is from genome assembly GCA_004024845.1 of Tonatia bakeri. NCBI lineage: Eukaryota > Metazoa > Chordata > Mammalia > Chiroptera > Phyllostomidae > Tonatia > Tonatia bakeri. Next base: position 215,273 of record PVIA01000895.1, read on the forward strand.
CATATGTGTTAGAGAAGGAAAAATATCCAAGAAGATACATGTTAGTCAAAATAATCAAAGTGCAGAATAGTGTGTGTGATGTGTTGCCATTTGGATTTTTTAAATAGCTATACATATTACCTGTGTGGATGTTTCTAGAATATCCAGGCACTAGGTCAGGGCAGTGGTGTCTGGGAAACGGGTCAAGGGTGAGAGTTTGATTTTTTATCCTTAACTGAGAACATGCTTATTAATTATAGAGACAGAAGAAGGAAGGGAGAGAGAAAAGGAGAGAAACACTGACTGGTTAGCTGTTTTATGCGCCCAACCAGGACCAAACCCAAAGCCAAGCAAGGTACATGCTTCCACTGGGAATTGATCCTGTGACTTTTCAGTTCACCGGACAACACTCCAGTCAACTCTTTTGTACTGCTTGAACTTTTTTGGCTTGACATGTATTATTTTTCAAAAGTACAAAAATAAGTTGGTAGAAGGCCTCAGCAGCAGGCCCCTCACAGGAGCCCCATGTTCATTAAATACACTGCTAGTTAACACTGTCCTTGGAGGGAAGGGCTAGTTTGAATCTTCAGAACTGAAACAGTTCTCAGTAGAAGACTATGTTAAAAGGTGACTGACTACCTTTGGCAGTAAGATGCCAAAAATGATGGAATCCTCAGTCTGAAACCTCACTGCATAAAACCCACAGGTGGAGAATTTGTGTGCCCTTTGAGGAGGAGGTGTTTTATCAGATTTCATCTTCTGCTTCTGCTGGTGCAGGAACAAAACTCAGTCATTTATGTTTGCAACTGTAGGTCTGGAAAGGCATTCAATAAAGGATGGTATGCATCTAAAGAATTGAAAATATACTCCTCATCAATATTTATCAAAAATGAAAAAAATCAAACCACAATGTTGTACACCAATACAAAATAATATTGAAAGTAAACTGTAATTGAAAAATAAAAATTAAAATGCAAACAATAAAAGAAAGAATATACCAATGAAAAAAAATGAAAATGAACCTAAAAAAAAACAGTCAACACCACACTCCAAAGCTTGTAACCAGATCTCCAGTAGCCGCTCAGATCTGGGCCTAGGCTCTGCCTTCTTGCCACACCATATTTCTTGGCCTTTGTCAGCCTAGGTACCTGGTCAGCTCTTCACCTGCCTACTCAAGGACATGGACACTTTGAAAATGAGGATGTGTGACTCACCACATCACCCTCTCCAGAAATTCCCCCAAATGCAGCCATCGTCAGCCCTTCAGCCTACTCTATCAATACATGGCTTCCTGATTCAGAAAGCAAAGGTACCAGAATTTGGACAACAAAATACTAGTGTTCTCAATTTTGAAATGTGGGACTCATATCCGACCAGCATTCAGGATTACATACAGCCCCTCCTACCCAGATCTTCACCTGTGACATGTCTTCTTCCTCCTGAGCCACCCTGACAACACCCACCATCACTGTCACCTCTTGCCACAAGATCCCCTCCCAGCCAAGCCTGCCCACAGCAGCACACTAGCCCACCCTGCTGCTGTATTGCCTCCTAGTGGTTGCCACCCCACCACTGTCCCCCTACTGTCCCCTGACCTACCTTGCTACTTAGATTATTTCAACTCCATTATTCAACATTCAGTCACCTGTGTGTACTGAACACCTGCCATGCCCAAGACACTGGCAGAGAGGAGAATATGAAGGGATTTTTCTAGATAACAATGAGGACAGTGTTTTGTTTTAATACAGTAGCACCTTTACTGAGGCATATTTCACATACCATAAAATGCACCTATTTAAAGGATACAATTTAGTAGCAATCAGTACAATCACAGAGCTGGGAAACCATCACCATGATCTACTTTTAGAACACTTCAACACCCCCAAAAGAAACCCTATATCCATCAGCAGCTAGGATAGTGCTTTCATGAAAAAAAATTTTTTGTAGAGTTTCAGTCTTGCAAACTTTTAGGACATTTAAAATTATAAAACACTCATAAGGTATGTGATCTAGAACTGAAAGCTAAAGCTTTGCCTTAGGGGAAGATGCAATACAGATGGCACTATAGCTGTTGGAACAACAGTAAAGAGCAGAGTGGGTTTGGACAGTGCCTCAGGGCTGACAAAATATGCTCACACACAATGGCTTCTCCCGTCCTCCTACGAGCTGGATAGGTAATAGACCTAATAGACTAGCATTTACAAGTAGTAAACCTGATGTCTAGGGGCACACACCTGACCCAAGTCACTCAGGCATTCTCCCAGCCCAGTTCTCCTGCCTCCTGGTCTTTTTCCTGGACGCACACATTCATCCAGCTCCATGAGCAGATTCTGTATTACTATTAAGCAACTTCAATTTCATATCTAACTGGAAAAAAGAAAAGAAGCCTATTTATGCCCTCAGCACAACAAAGTGTGTCTTTGTTTTATGCTAAGGCCCTGGAGACTTTCAGCACTGGCCCCACTGTGACACACAGACACTGGTCCCTTGGCTAATGCAAATGCCTTTTCTTTGTTTCTCAGAGAGAACATAAGCCCTCTCTACAGCCCATCCTGGGTTCTGCTGAGGTCACCTTGAAAAGGCAGAGGGACCCAATGACCAGCGTTAGGACCGGTGCCTTGCCCACACAGCTAGGAAGACAGGTGAGACTTAGAAACTTAATTAAAACGAGGTCAAATTCTAATTACTTTCCAGTTGTCTCCAGAATAACATCATTTCTTACTCATCAAGTGCTTGATATAATCTGACCCACTGGGAACACCTGCTCCACCTTGTTAACTAGAGAAAACAGCTCACTTTTTCCAGGAACATTAACTCTTTTTCAGACATATGATAATACTCGATGGGTGTGCTCATTAGTCGCTAAGCCTTTAATAGTCGGAAAGAGATTATCAAATTTCTGAAAAGTAATCCATTGTGAGTAACAATAATGGTTAAAGCTTCCCTGTGGGGAAAAACACCAACTGTGCTGGGCACCTAAGTGCGGATGTCCACTGAATCCACACACCACACACACAAACATATAAACACATAAACACATACACAAACATACATCCACAAACATAAACACACACAATCTAGCATGTGCTCTATTCTCATATGAATTGGTTACATACAGCTTAACTTTTAGGAAAATGCTTTGGATGCTCCCTCACCAGTATTACTCCTTTCTCTGAGGTCCAGTTGCATGGGTCACTCTCTCTAACAGAGGTAGTTCTGTCTTGTGCTGTGAAAGCTCCCAGGCCTGCCTTTTGATAGAGACCTGACCTACTTCTCCCACACTAGCTAAGAAGCATAGATCAGGTCTCTATCTTCTCACAGACAACAGTCAGGCCTAGTCAAATTAGGGAGTCTTAGCCATCCCACACCTGTGCACAGAAAAACTAGGAAGTGCAACCACTGGACACTAGGGTAGGGCTGGTCCCTGTAATAAAAACTTGGTTAACTGCAGAGAAGCTGCTCTAGTTTAGGTCCACATTTGGAAAATGGGGACAGTCAGAGAAAGCACAAATCAGAGCAGTCGTGGGTAGAACCTGACCCTTCCCTCCCCTATACTTCCCCTGGTGACCTGACCAGATGAAAGTGGGGAAGTGAGGTAAAGCAGGCAGTTCAGGAATCAACCGAACAGCGCCCACAAGGCAGCCGCGACAGCTTCCAGCAGCTGATGGCAGTGGTCGTAGAGCATGAACTTGGGAATCAGGCTGGTCTGGGTTTGCATCTTGATTCCACATCTAGGAACCACGTGACCCAGGAAGAAAGCTTCCACTTCCTGGACGTTCAGATCTCCCACCTGTCAATTCCTATAAATTACTAAGGTGGCTGTTAAATAGACTAAATGAGATCAAACTATGAGTTTCTGCAAAACACATGGGAACGGCTTGCCACCTCATCTACTTCCTTCCTCTCACCAGAGCCGGGCTTCTGGAGAAGTTGTGTCCCAAATGGGAAGGTCTGAGCCCTAACAGGAGGACTCCATGAAGTCATCTCTATTTGTCTTTTTTGCTAAAAATCCCTAAAGATGCTCCAGGGTTGGGGAGAAGACCCCCAAATTCACTTCTAAACTTACATCAGCCCCAGCTGAAGAGCTTGGTCCTTTTGGAATGTACATTTTCTCTTTCAGCAAAACTCATTACAACTTAGCAAAGGCCACCCACAAGCATGTTCTAGGCTAATTACATGTAGTATCACCCCATATACCTTTCTGTAGCTAACCTGTCTGCCAGCACTCCCCACCTGGCCACACCTGCCTCAGGTGCTAGTGCCAAGGGTTCATTTCTTGTTTTGTTTTCTTGAGCTTTGTAGTTAGCACAATATCCACCAACTGATCAATTAACTAAAAATCACTATTTCTAGAACTTACAAGTATCACAATAACTCTCTACTCTGGGGACTAAGAATGTATAAGCATTTTAATGAGCCTTTTAATAAACATTTTTTAAAGCCTAGTAGGACTGGATAGATCCATTTTCAATATAAGGCACATTTGTTTAAGATTCTAGTACATTTAGGCACCAAAGCAGACAAAAAGAAGCAAAACACTTCTCAAAAAATGTTATCTTTGCTCTCAAAATGTTCGTGAAATACAAAAACTAAATTTTTAAACAATCACAAATACCATATTAGATCATATTTCAGATAATCTAGAAGATGAAATTCATGTTAAGAGATTCCAAAACTTAAATAATATATAACAAATTCTGTAATCAGCTTTTTAAAAAAGTTTAAGGTTTAGTCAGAATCAACCAGGACATTCATATGTCTTCAAATGAAAGTAATCCTTGTCAAATGAATGGGTACCATAGTATTTTGGTCTTTCAGATACCATGAAGAATGTCATGATAATATTATGAGAAATTAGTAAATAAGCTATATCTTAATTTTACCAACATACAAGGCTAGGATTTTGCCATAGGAAGCCACTTCTGACTAAACAAATACAGTACTTTAAAAATAATTAAGTTATTTGGGGATCTGTACACTGAATGCCAGACATATTAAAATATGGAGACCATAAGGAAAGGATCAATACTCAGCAGAACCAGCAGGGCTCTGCAAGCCGACTGAAATCAAATGACCTTTCCCCTTCCTGAAGGCTCCTTCAGCCTCTTGTCACACAGCTGAGACCAGCCCCCACCTCTCCATAGCAACTGCAGCAAACCCTCCAGAGCCAGGAAGGCATCAGATACCATCCCTTACATTAAATATTTATTAGGGCTCAGAACAGTGGTCCTCTCGGGGGAAGTTCATTAGATGCACACACAACTCGGAGCACACTGTTTTTCCTGCACAAACATCCTTTCAATAAGATTTGCTGAATTAACCCAGAACGGGAGTGCCCACAACTGGTCCCCTGGGGAAGGGAGGCAGGGGATGGACTGTCCCCCTTCACATGGCATTAAGTGTCTATTTCTTTACATGGCATTCAGAGCCTGTTTTAACCAAACCCTCGGCTTTTCAAAATTTTTAGGTCATCTCAATTCCCTTAGCATCATAGCTAAGAAACTATAACAGAAAAACAGAAATCTAATAAAGCACTGTATCCATTTAAAACCTAATAAGCCCCTTAGATCTTGGTTGTTTGGAAAGAATTCACATTGTAATGAGTTACTCTGTGGGTTATTTTTTTAATTTGTTTCCACACACTACATGAGGTTCAAAATGTATAACTATCTCAGGCTGAAGTACTCCTGGAGGGTGTTTGCTCTAAATCTGGAAAGTCTTGGTGTTAAAACTAGTACAAATCGTTATTTATTAGAGTATTTTTACATCCCAAAGCAGAAGAACCAAAATAGGTAACTGGTATTCAGATTTTCAATGGAAAGGATTTCTTTGCTTTAAAAGCAGGTGCTTCCAAGAAGCTCAGACACAACAGGGAGCTTGTTTAAGCAGGGCCTGCAGCCAGGAGTGATGCAAATGTGTAAAGATTTTGAGTGACCTTTGAGCAGTGCCACCACTGAAGTCTGGACACATTCTCAGACCATCAGGGAGACCTGAAATAGAAGAACCCCATTCTGCTTATTTCATCCAGACCTGGTTCAGCGCCTGGCAAACGGCAGGCGCTCAAAGGGTGGGAATGAGTGACTGCAGGAGTCCTAAGACTTCCTTCTTCAGGAGAGGGGCACAGGAAGACCCCACTCCCCGCCAGCCGCCACTCTTAGACAGGAGCACAGTGAAGAGCATGGCAAACTAGGAAAGACTAATCCAGTCATCAAGTCTTATATTCAAGAAATGACAGGTTCCTCTACATACTAGGACAACTCCAGACTAAATCAACATCTGCACATGTCTGAGGCAAAAGGAGAAAAAAAATATTTTTTCCTAAAACTGAACTTATATGCAATGCCCGTTATTATGATATAACATTCATTCTGATTTTGAGGGGGGTGTTAAAAATCTTGTATTTAAAAATGTTGGCCTTTTGTTAGTTGTTTTAAATGATGTAGCAAAGCAAAGAAATGACAACCCTGAAATTTTAATTTTAATCTGTGAGATCCAAAATATTAGGAATGGTTATGCTAAGATGTCACACCCTCTTACATGTGTGTACAACTCACCTGTGACTGCAGCCCTATCCAAGACCTGCTGGGCTCCCCTAACGTGAATCACTTCCAGGACAGAACAGAAAAAGAAGAACAACTGGTTTAGAAGTGGGGGAGGGCACAGGGAGGGCTGCATTTGGTTCCAGAGCCTGACATGAGGAAGAATGTGCAGACTGGAGAACTCTAATAGTGACTTCACATAAAAAGATACCTTTGGACCCATATCCTCTGGAAACTTTAGTGCATGAGCCATTGTTACTGAAGGCAATTCTTATTAACCAAGTATCCCAAGAGGGGGGAAAAAATAGCTGAACATCACTGTCTAGGAAGTCTATAAAAAATGAAAAAGACTGGCCTGCAGCTCACCGCCCATTTCGGGTGGAATTTGTTAGGAGCCCAGTGAGCACGTTTACAGTTTCCCTAGCAACTCTGCTTTAGCTCAGATTCGAAGGAGAACAAAACAAGGGACCCAGGTTGGACACTAAGGCAGTGAATATCGTAAGGTGTCGGGGTAACATTATCCAACAACAAAAATGAGACAGTAAAAACACATACTCAGCAATTTCATGTTTTCATATCACTCTAGAAACACATGCCTGCACAAAGGAAGAAGACAAAGATGTTGAGGGAAGTGTTTGTGTATAACCGTTAAAAAAATACTGTTAAGAATAAAATGTCCATTAATAGAAGTTAAATGAAAGCACATTTATACTCTGAAACACTGTGCAGCCTTTAAACAGAATGAAATGATCACTATGTACTAGCACACATAACTCTCCACAGAGGGGATGAAAATGCAGAAGCATATATAGTACTACAGCATATGCTTTTCTTTAAAGACATACATACACACAATCCATTCTATGAGTGTTCCCAAAGTGTGGTCCTTGAACCATCAGCATCAGCATCACCTGGGAACTTGCTAAAAATGCAACTTTCTCAGGTCTCCCCCAGACCTACTGAATCAGCAGCATAGCTCTAGCCATAGGTGTCTGAACATGCCTTGGACCTCCACAAAGGTCACAGATGCCTAAGAAGAGGTCCACCAGGGCTCATACCAACCAAGGTCCTGAGCAAATATCTTTATCTGTAGTCTTTTGCCCCTCTCCTGACTCTGCCTCTCTACCCCACACTTTTTAGCAGGAAGAGTATATTCATGCATTGCTCCCATAAGTTAGAAGTAACTTTTTTAAAGATTTTATTCATTTATTTTTAGAGAGAGGGAAAAGGAGGGAGAAAGAGAGGGAGAGAAACATCAATATGTGGTTGCCTCTCTCATGCCTCCTACTGGGAATGTGGCCTGCAACAGAGGCATGTGTCTTGACTAGGAATCCAACCAGTGACCCTCTGGTTCGCAGGCTGACACTCAATCCACTGAGCCACACCAGCCAGGGCAAAAACAACTTTTTTTTTTAGATACTATAGGTGCCGGCAGAGCAATGGTTAACTCTGCCACTGTGGTGGAGGAAAAACTGATGGAATGGAGAAAGGAGGCTCCCCAAGGGCTGTTCAAATGTTGGAGGTCACAAAAATTATGATAAACAACCCCAGAAAGATTTTTCATCCAAAATTTTCAGTAAAAATCCAAAAATTTCTATGGAACCACAAAAGACCCCAAGTAGACTTAGCAATCTTGAGAAAGAAGAACAAAGTTGGAGGAATCACACTACCTGATATTAAACTATACTACAAAACTATAGTAATCAAAACAGCTTGGTACTTGCATTAAAAAACAGACATATAGATCAACAGAACAGAATAGAGAGCTCAGAAATAAACCCACACCTTTGTGGTCAATTCATATTTGACAAAGGAGACAAGAACATACAATGGAGTAAAAACAGTCTCGTCAATAAATGGTGTTGGGAAAACTGAACAGATACATGAAAAAAAATGGAACTAGGCTGCCTTCTTACACTACACAAGAATAAATTCAAAATGGATTAAAGATTTAAATGTAAGGCCTATGTAAACCATAAAAATCCTAGAAGAAAACATAGGCAATAAAATCTCTAACTTTTCTCTTAGCAACATTTTTTCTAATACAGTCATACCTCAGTATGCATTGGCCTCAGAACACATCAAATCCTGTAGCCATCACATTTTAATAAGAAAAAAATGTTTCAGCGCTTGGCACTTGCTTGGGACTTGTCACACTTGCTAGAACTTGTGTGAGTCACAGCACCACCCCACAAGGGAGATTGCTTCATCACTTGTCGCTTGTTTGGTACTCGTCAGTCTCTGTACTCGGCACGAGTTCTGGAACAAATTAATGATAAGTACAGAAGTGCCACTGTATATCTCCTCAGGCAAGGGAAACAAAAGAAAAAAATAAACAAATAGGACTACATCAAATTGAAAAGTTCTGCACAGCAAAGGAAACCATCGACAAAATGAAAAGACAACCCACTGAATGGGAGAACATATTCACCAATGATACATCTGATAAAGAGTTAATATCTAGGGTTTATAAAGAACTCATACTAATCAACACCAAAAAAAGCAATCCAATTGAAAAATGGGCAAAGGACCTGAATAGACACTTCTGCACGAAGGACATACAGATAGACAACAGACATATGTAAAGATGCTCGATCTCACTAGTTGTCAGAGAAATGAAAATTAAAACCACAGTGAGATATCCCCTCATGCCTGAGAATGGCTGCCATCAATAAATCAACAAACAAGTGCTGGTGAGGATGTGGAGGAAAGGGAACTCTCATGCACTGTTGGTGGGACTGCAGACTGGTGTAGTCACTATAGAAGACAGTCTGGAGGTTCCTCAAAAAATTAAAAACAGAACTGCCTTATGACCCAGTGAAGCCACTTCTGGGTATATATCCAAAGAAACTCAAAACACTAATCTGAAAGAATATATGCAATCTTCTGTTCACTGCAGCATTATTTACAATAGCCAAGATTTGGAAGTAATCCAAGTGCCCATCAATAGACTAAAAGAATGAAATCTTACCATTTGTGATAGCATGGATAGACCCAGAAGGTATTATGCTTAATGAAATGTCATCAGAGAAAGACAAATACCATATGATTTCACTTATATGTAGAGTCTAAATAACATAAAATAAATGAACAAAAATGCAAACACACTCAGATACACAGAGAACAGACTGATAGTTGCCAGAGCAGAAGAGGGTTGGTGAACTGGGTGAAAAAGTTGAAGGAATTGAAAAGTATAGATTGGTAGTTACAGAACAGTTACAGGGATGTAAAGCACAGCATAGGGAATGTAGTCAATAATGTTGTAATAACTATGTATGGTGCCAGGTGGGTACTTGAAATATCAGGGGGAACACTTTGTAAAGTTTATGATTATCTAATCACTGTGCTGTACATCTCAAACTAATACAGAATAACATTAAGTGTAAACTGTAGTTGAATAAAATAAAAAGAATTCTCAACAGAGTTTAGCTGGTCTTACTGGTGTCTCCCACAAAGAGACTACATGACAATCAGCTCATAGGAAGAACAGCTCACTACCAAAGGATCAAAATGAGAGCACAATGCAGACATTGTTCTGGAAAAGCTAAACCTTTATAAAGTTTCTTGTTGTCCTGTTTTGTGGATTCTGTGCCACTACATGCAGCAGCAGCCAGCACTGCTCCCAGCTCCCACTGTCATCCTTACATTTGCTGGGTCAGTTTCACAGGTGACAAGAAAGGAAGCTTTGAAATCTAAGTCACAAATCTTAGTGAGGACATCTTGTCACTACCTTTCTAAAGCCTGATCATCTCCCTTCACCATAGAGGGGCCTGGAAACACACACACACGCATGCATGCACATGTGCACACACTGCTTTACTTCCCAATAACTTTACAGTCAGAGCAAAATCAACCATTACTGCCAATATTTATGAAGATAAAACTGATGTACAACTGTAGTCAGGAGTCCACTTTAAAATGTTTATAAAAACCTGTATGTCTAATAACAGGATTAGCTATACTTAATTTTATGTTAAGACATGGCAATAAGAAGTAACCTATTAATCTCCATACTATTGTTACAAGTCCTGTTCCAAATGAGCAATAAAAATGTGTCATTTTAAAAGAATTATGAGGTTTTTTGGACTTCCGGGCAAGATGGAGGCATAGCTAGATATATCACACAACCAAAAGAAGGAAAACAACAAATTTAAAAACAAAAAACAACCAGAGTGGCAGAAAACCAAACTGTATGAAAGTCTAACAACCAAGGAGTTAAAGAAGAAACATTCATCCAGACCAGTAGGAGGGGTGGAGATGGGCAGCCAGGGCAGAGGACTCACAGCACCGAGCTGGCTGGAGGGCCAGAGCAGGCAAAGCAGCGGCTGGCAGACCGGGCAGTTCCACATTTGCGCGCAGATAAATCAGGAAGAACAACAGAGGAGCAAGACAGACTGCATAACCCAGGGTTCCAACATGGGAAAATAAAGCCTCAAAACCTCTGATTAAAAAATCCTGTGGGGGTTGTGGCAGTGGGAGAAACCCCCAGTCTCACAGCAGAGTTCATTGGAGAGACTCACAGGGTCCTAGAATGCACACAAACCCGCCCACCAAAGCGGCCCAATTTGCTTGTGAGTAGCGGAGGAAGTGACTGAAAGCCAACAGAGAGCTAAGCAAGCAGCACTGTTCCCTCTAGGACCCCTCCCCCACATACAGCACCAAAATGCAGCAACAAGGGTTGCCCCACTCCAGTGAATACTTAAGGCTCAGCCCCTTACTACGTAACAGACAAGCCCAGACAAAAAAATATGGCCCAAATGAAAGAACATATCAAAGTTCCAAAAATGGAACTAAGCAATGAAGAGATAGCCAATCTATCAGCTGCAGAGTTCAAAACACTGGTAATCAGGATGCTCACAGAAATGGTTGAGTATGGTCACAAAGTAGAGGAAAGAGTAAAGGCTATGCCAAGTGAAATAAAGGAAAATGCACAGGGAACCAACAGTGACAGGAAGGAAACTGGAACTCAAATCAATAATCTGGAGTACAAGGAAGAAATAAACATTCAACCAGAACAGAATGAAGAAACAAGAATTCAAAAAAATGAGGAGAGACTTAGGAACCTCTGGGACAACTTTAAATGTTCCAATATCCGGATCATAGGGGTGCCAACAGAAGAGAAAGAACAAAAAATTGAAAACTCATTTGAGCAAACACTATACGGCAAATGAATAGACTTCCAGGAAGTTCAGGAAGCTCGAAGAGTCCCAAAGGGTTGTACCCAAGGAAGCACACACCAAGGCACATCTAGTTACATTACCCAAGGTGAAAGATAAGGAGAGAATCTTAAAAGCAGCAAGAGAAAAGGAGACAGTTACCCACAAAGGAATTCCCATAAGATGCTCAGCCGATTTCTCAAAAAAAAAAACCTTAGAGGCAAAAAGGGGCTGGAAAGAAGTATTCCAAGTCATGAAAGGCAAGGAACTACATTCAAGATTACTCTATCCAGCAAAGCTATCATTTAGAATGGGAGGACAGATAAAGTGTTTCCCAGATAAGGTAAAGTTAAAGGAGTTCATCATCACCCAGCCCTTATTATATGAAATGTTAAAGGGACTTATCTAAGAAAAAGATAAAAAACTATGATCTAAAATGACAACACACTCACAACTATCAACAACTGAACCTAAAACAAAAAAAAAACAACAAAAACAAACTAAGCAAACAACTAGAACAGGCGCAGAATCACAGAAATGTAGATCACATGGAGGGTTATCAGCTGGAGGGGAAGGGCAGAGGATGGGAGGAAAAGTACAGGGAATAAGGAAGCTGGTACAAAATAGACAGGGAGAGGTTAAGAATAGTTAAGGAAATGGAGAAGCCAAAGAACTTACATGTACGACCCACGGACATGAAATAAGGGTGGGAGGGAATACAGGTGGGGAATACAGGTTGGGGGGAATACAGGTGGGAGGGCAGAGGGGAATAAACAGGGGGAAATGGGACAACTATAATAGCATAATTAATAAAATATATTTTAAAATAAAATTTTTTTAAAGAATTGAGTTTTCTGCTTCTAAATAATTTTTAAAGTGAGTTTAGCTGATTTGCTGTCAAAAGCACATGGTATCACCCTGAACTCATACCATACAACAAATGTAAAAGACAGCCTAAGACACCTAAGACAGCCTGGATATTCTTACCTCAACTCCATGATTAACGATCAAGTCAAAGTTTCGCTCTCTATAAAAAGAACTCTTCAAATTTCACTGAGGAGAAAAAGCTAAATAAAAGGATACTCTCAGGCCTGGGTGTAGGGATATCAGCTACTTCAGTTTCAGGCTTCACCGCCCTGGATATTTCGAGGCCATCACAGCCCACCTGGTCTCTGATGTGAGTGAAACCCCATGCTGGAAGTGGCTGTACAATGACAAAGAAGCATCTGTGTGCCATCCAGTTTTCTGGGCCACACTTCTCTGTGGTACAGAGAAATATCATTGCTTTTTTAAATGTGAAAGCTGCTCAGTTCTTCTAATCTCCTACCATTCAGCCAATTTTTTTCTTCCTTTAACAAGACCAAATTTTTAGCTATAACCATTTAAGAAGCTTAGGTTCTACACCCAGAGAAAATGAAGCAAAAAAGTTATTATAGCCTCATAGAACATAAATATTCAATTAAAAAAAACATTTGCCACAACATCAAATGGTAAATATATATATCCTTTACCTCTAAGGAGAGAACATACTTAAAATGTGAGCAGAAGAGCATGGGTGTACAATGTAAGATACATTACAAAGTCATTCTATACTATATCTATTGTACTGCATCTACTCCTGAATGAGTCAGAAAGCAAGTTAAATTAAAGCAAGACACTGGACAGAACTGCCTTCATGTGAATATTTATTAGAGAAGGTCTGAACTTTACTGATAAGCTGCTTTCAATATAAACAAGAGCCCACACCTGTCTGTTATGGGAGCAGGCAACTCTGGGAAGCCAACTTCCTGGGTGATGGGCCTTGTAGACATTAGAGTTGACATTTGTGAATACCCAGGAAAGGAAGCAGTCTGAATCTGGTTATACCTCCCCCACTGCCTCCCATCTCAGGAACAGGTCAATCCTAAACCTCCTGTTCCTTCCCTTCACTGATTCCCCCTCCTCAGAAGTACAGGGCTGATCTGGAGAGGAGGGGCCACCGTGTCCTCTGGGAAGCTTCAGGAATAAGGCCAGCCTCCCTCAGTCATTGACACTCACTTGGGCTCAGGTAGGGTGACCCAAGGTAGCTCCACACCAAGACCAGGTCTTTGATGCCCCTAGGCCAATACTCTTCCTCCCCAACAATCCCTCGCAAACACTCACTGCACTAATAACCAGAGCTGCATCTGGCACCCAGCTTTCAGAAGACCTATTCTGTATCAGGAGTCAGGCACAAGGCTCTCGGGTTCCCTTTGAACAGAGGAAACCTGACCTCCTGAAGACCTGTCAAGGCCAGCAGCCTGTGTTTCAAGTAAACACTGTGATTAAGAACCTGAATATTGACTTGCACGGTATATGCAGAGAGAAGGGAAGGGTGGAAAACAAATATTACTGAACAAAGAAAATGAGTCTGTGCCTTGGTTTGCACTTTCTTTAGAACAAGGTTATGTTCCCATTAGTGTATTGGTCCCTTAATTAACATGTATATTCAAAGAAAGATTGATGCTTACACACCAATGAGTAAATGCAGGAGAAGAATGTTTAAAATTAGTGAGGTCACCAGGTATTTTATTAAAGGGAAGTGTTTATACATGTTTCTCCACTAAGATTATGTTGAACTTACGTGAAAAAAATGATAAAGAATTACTAAAAAACACAGAAAAAATACTAAATAGAGTAAGCACAGCTGCTTTACACCAGGCCCAGTAACTAGAGGGACTCGATGTCAGCCACGGTTGCTTCCAAAAAAAAAAACCATGCAAGTGTCGGGGCTGCTCAGAATGCTGCCCAGTGTGAGGATCAAATAAGGCCCATAACCACGTGGCTAGAGCCAGGACCTAGGAGGCTTCAATAAGTGTGGCATCATCGACAAATTCCTTCTTTTCCACACAGTGCTGGCAGAAAAGAACCAAGAACTTCCAAAGCTGAAAGGTCCAAACCAGCTCCCATCTCACTCTCTGCTTCCCTTCCTTCCCTTTCTCCAATCTCTAAAGAAAGATGAACAGAACTGTCACATTGTGAAGAACACAAAGACATTTTTCTTTTGTTTGGCACAGAAAATATGAATGTGAGGTGATGCTGTTAATGGGAAAATGAGCACACGTGAAAAATTCCCCCAAAAGCACAAGAGGGAATGGTGGACGGACACCATGGCCATGAGAAGTTGGGGAGTCAGGGCCTGAGGTCCCTGCCCTTACCTGTGGGCCAGTGTCCTGAGAGTCCCCAGGGGCCCAAGGGAAGGTGTGCCCAGCCAGCAGCCTTACCCTCAACTCAGGGATCTCCAACACTTGCTGGGGCCAGTGGTAAAAGACCAAGCAACAATATGACAGAAGTTTACATCCTGGCATGGCACCAAGTTAGATAGAAAAATCAAGTTTTCTCCTCATCTCTAACAAGTTTTAAAAAAATTATACGGCCTCGGACTTCTGGTCAAGTTGGAGACATAGATAGACATGCTTTACTCCTTGCACAACCATAAGAAGCATCACAACTAACCTCAAAACAAAAAAAACATCCAGCACTGCCAAAAAAATTAAACTGTGTTAAAGTTCAACAACCAAGGAATTAAAGAAGCCAAACAGGTAGGAGGAGTGGAAACAGGGAGCCAAGGTAGAGAGGACATGGTGTGGCAGGGGAAATGCAGCAGTGGCAGTAGCTAGCAGAATGGGAAGTCCTACATTATCATGTAGTGGATAAAAATTGGGACACCTTGAGAGTGAGAGATCCCAGCCTCAGGACAACACTGCGCAGCCCAGAGTTCCAGCACCAGGAAATAAAGCCCATATTCTCTGGCTATAAAAACCAGTGGAGGGTTGGGGCTGCAGAAGAAATTGCTGGTCTCTCAGGAGATTCTGTATAAGGGGTCCACACAGTCCTAGAACATATGCAAACCCACCCTCTCTGGGAATCACCACCAGGGCAGCAGATAGAGGGGTGCCGATCACATACGGGAAGGGGGTGAAGTGACTAGAAACAGGGCGAGTGCTGAGCAAGCCTCTAGTAGCCAGAAAGCAGCCTTTCCCCTCTCCAGCGCCACTCTCATCCCCACATACAAAGCCACAAAGCAATGAAGCAGGTTGCTCCACACCGGCAATTACCTAAGGCTCCACCTCATACAACTTAACAAGGGCGACAAGACAGAGTCAAAATAGCTCTTCCTGGTACATAGAAACAAACACCAGGGGCTGCCAAATTGAGGAGATAAAGAAATATGGCTCAAACAAAAGAACCAAATAAAACCTCAGAAAAAGAACTAAGCGAAAGAGAGACAGCCAACCAATCAGATACAGAGTTCAAAACACTGGTAATAACCATGCTCACAGAACTTGAGTATGGCAGAAGCATAATGGAAGAAATGAATTTCACTTTATTTCACCAAGTGAAATAAAGAAAAATCCACAGGGAGCAAACAGTGAAGGGAAGGAAGCCAGAGTTCAAATCAATGATTGGGAACATAAGGAAGAAATAAACAATCAACCAGAACAGAATGAACAAACAAGAATTCAAACAAACAAGGAGAGAATAATAAGACTCTGGGACATCTCCAAAAGTGCCAACGTCTGAATCACAGGGATGGCAGAAAGAGAAGAGGAAGAAGAAATCGAAAACTTATTTGAAAAAATAACAAAAGAAAACTTCCCTCATTTGATGAAGGAAATAGACATACAAGTCCAGGAAGCACAGAGAGTCTCACACAAGTTGGAACAAAAGAGAACCACACCAAAATACATCATAATTAAAAATGCCAAAGGTTAAAAATAAAGAGAGAATCTTAAGAGCAGCAAGAGAAAATAAGAGAGTTACCTACAAAGGAATTCCCATAAGACTATCAACTGATTTCTCAAAAGAAACTTTGCAGGCAAGAAGGGAGTGGCAAGAAAGATTACTCTCTCTCTCCAGCAAAGCTATCATTTACAATGGAAGGACAGATAAAATGCTTCCCAGATAAAGTAAAGCTAAAGGAGTTCATCATCATGAAACCCTTATTACATGAAATGTTAAAGGGACTTGATTTAAGAAAAAGAAGAAGAGCAAAACTATGAACATTAAAATGACAACAATCTCACAACTATCAACAACTAAATCTAAAAAACAAAAACTAAGCAAACAACTAGAACAGGAACAGAATCATAGATATGGTGATCACGTGGAGAATTATCAAAGGGGAGGGGGAAGGGGGAGAATGGGAGAAAAGGTACAGGGATTAAGAAACATAATTGGTAGAAACAAATCGATAGGGGGATGTTAAGAATAGTATAGGAAATGGAGAAGCCAAAGAATTTATATGTACAACCCATGGACACAAACTAAGTGGGGGATTGCTGGCGGGAAGGAGGGTACTGGGCAGAGGGGAATAATGGGGGGGAGAAATGGGACAACTGTAATAGCATAATCAATAAAATATATTTAAAAAATTATGTGGCCTCCAAATGTTTCTACTTTGCCCAGAATTCATAGAGACCCAAAGAGTTAAACTAATAAACTATGTTTTTTAAAAAAATTCTAGTTAATAATTTGAAGTATTTTTCTAAGATTTGAATCATTACACACACACCAGAGAGAGAGAGAGAGGCTAAATTAGCTTTGCAATAGAACACAATTAATTAATAATAAATGAAGAAACTAGAAAATCTATTTTCAGGGTTCTTAAATTTTTTTACTAGAAAAAAACTTAATACTAATAAGAAACATAAAATATATTGAATAAGTCCATGAAATTCCTTAAGTAAAAGCAAGGCAAAACAACAAACCTTTTTGTGTTCCACTTTATGGTTCAAGTGGGGAAAGATAAAAAAGAGGAAAATGGAATTAGGTGGAGAAAAAAAGACATGGAAAGAGAGAGAAGCTATAGGCAGAAGAAAGGAAAAGAGAGGACAGGCAACAGAAACACAGTGACGAACAGAGATGTGTGATTGGAGGTTTACGCACGCACCCTGGATTTCAGGGAATTATCAAAGTTGTCTAGTGCACTCGGAAAAGTTGGTTGTTTCATCAGCATTCACTGCTTTTCACTTGTAACATCCATAGTCACAATGACAAACAGGATAACCAGGCTAGGAGATGCCATCAGACCCTGATGTGCAGTGACTGCATCCCAGGTAGAGGCTAACAGCAGGGCAGCAAGCCCCCCAGGCCCAGAATCCTTTGCAGAGGATGAAAAGAGGAAGCAAGCTGGGGAAGGGACTGTAACGCTGGGAAAAATAAGGCCCCTCAACAGGAGGACTCCGCCGTGCTATCCTCCTTTACTGCAGAAGCAAGCAGCATGAGCAAACGTTTCAAAATCAGCAGAACAGGCCAGGGGAGATCGATTTCTCTTTCAACAATGACCTGAGGAAATAACTGACTGACTCTCCAGTTGGGGGACTACCACTCAAAATGGAATTATTTCCCAAGAGAACCTGGGACAAATACAGACACTGCACAAGTCAATCTCACAGCCAAGATGCCCCACAACCAAAGTGATCCCTCACAACCTCACATCTGCCCTGAGAAATCTTCAGCATAGGAAAAAAATCAGTGTTCCTAGGAGTTGTCTCAAATGTCCCCTCTCAGCTAAATTACTTCTCTTATCACCCAGGGAAAGTATAATACTTTCATTCCACTAATATTTAATAAGCACTTATTGTATGCAAGGCTCTTACACATTAAAGTGAATTTGCTTAGAGACTTGAGTTCCTGAAGGTCAGTCTCTAGATAAGACTATTCAAATACATTTTGCATTAAAAGCACCTTTACTAAAATCAGTGGCACATACTATAGGAATAGCAAACCCTGTTGCTCTCTCTTGCCTCTATTTCTCCGCTTATTTTATAAACAAACACAAATGTCAAATGCAGGCAAGCAAACCACCATCACTTAACCCAAAAGTCCCTTCCAAACAGCTCTCGGCTTCTGGAAAGAGCAGTCTGGCCTTTGCATTGCCTCTGTTTACCATTCCCACAGGTCCCCAATCAACAAGACCTGCCTATCCCTTCTCTGCAACCCCACCCCAATCCATGGGGCTTGACTCTGTCAGCATCATCCATGACTGGCCTCATCACTAAGGCCAGCAGCAATATTCCTCCTCAATCTGCTTGGCCTCTCCCAGCCTTTGAGAGTCAAACTCACTATTTCTGGGCTCGTACCTTCCCACCCCCTCCCTGCCTGAAATGTCCACACTCCATCCTCTATTTGCTCCACTTTTTTTCTTGGGCCATCTAGCAACTTAACAGCTTCACATATAAGGTGTGCTAAGGTCTCCCAAACTGTGACATCCTGCTCAGCTCCACTTAGAGACTCAAGGTTTACTCCTATGCACAGGGATGTCCCACAAGGATCTGGTGGTGGCTTTAAAACATGTGCACACACCTGTCGACACTCTTCCCACAGAAGTGGAGTCTAACTCCCCTTTCCTTGAACATGGGCTGGCCACATGACTTTGAGACAAGGTCACATAAAGTCACACAGCTTGCTCCTGACTCTCTTAGTACTCACACTTTGGGAGCCCTGAGCTAACATCCTGAGTGGCATGCTGCTGTGGCAACAGCATGGTCACCAGCAAAAAACAACACTCAACACAGACAAGCAGTCATCAGCAAACGGACCTGGCTGTTTAGGCTGGAGACCAAGTGGGAGAGACAAGTGCCTGAGCTCCAGCTATCCACATCTTCCCAGTACAGCTTGCCCTCGGGTGGTTCTTGGGATGATCCCAGTCTCAGGCTTCAGGTAGTCCCAGCTGAGGCTGAGGTCAGCAGAGACAAGCTGTCCCCACCAAGTCCTGACACACTACGGGTCTGTGATCATAATTCATGCTGCTGTTTTAAACCACTAGGTTTTGCGGCAGTTCATCATGCAGCTCTGGGTAACCAGAACAGGGCTCAAACGTGACATTCCCCAAACGAAGTTCAGTACCTCCCTCCCCACACCTACTCTTCTTTTCCTAGATTCTATCCCGGCTCCAACCTGAAAGACCTTCTCTACTGGCCTTTGTCCTCAGACCCCTGCTACCCCAGATCGAACCCTCAATTCCCTTTCTAACCCTTTCTTCTCTTACAAAGATTCCCTGCTTAGCCTTCAAGTCCAAGTTCAGAGGTTATCCACTTTCAGAATCCTTTTCTGCAGACCCAGCCTGAGCTGCTCATTTCCTTCTCGGTCATAGTCATACAGCCTTACAATGCCCACTTCACTGTAATAGCCTTGTCATGTGCTTGTATTTGTCTCTAAAGACATGAAATGTGGCCCTGGCTGGAGTAGCTCGGGGGATTGAGCACAGGCTGTGAACCAAAGCATCGCAGGTTCGATTTCCAGTCAGGGCACATGCCTGGGTTGCAGGCCACGGCCCCCAGCAACCGCACACTGATGTTTCTCTCTCTCTTTCTCCCTCCCTTCCCTCTCTAAAAATAAATAAATAAAATCTTTAAAAAAAGAAAGGAAATGTTTAATTTGAATGGGGAATTAGCATCTTACAGACACAGGTAATATTGAGTTTCACACCCAGTATGTATTGAGTGCCAGTGCTAGTCACAGATTTTCACTGAATTTCTACAGATATGTAAGGTATCTTCAGCCTCAAAGAGATTTAGTGACTTATTCAATAGTTCATAACCAGAAAATGAGAAAACTGAATTTTCCACCCAGACATAACTTCAAGTCCAACATTCTTTGCCCTAAACATTTATAACTAGTCCTGAGACACAAGGACAGACACACAGCCACATTCTGGTATAGACACACTTCCCACTGCTCCCTTCCCATGGCTGTTGCCATAGCCTGCTGTTCTTCTGAAAAATATTTTTGAAAGAAAAGGGGAATTGCCTATTATGCTTCCAGACACCTTACATTTTTTATCAAAATAAACTCTAGATGGATAAAAGATTTAAATGTAAAAACTAAAACCATAAAAACATACACACAAAGTGAGGATGACATTTCTAGGAATGAGTCAAAAGCTAGAAGCTAAAAATAAAAACCCATCAACTTAGTATTTCTGCTTGGAAAAAATACTATAAAGTCAAAAAAGGAACAATAAATTAGGAAAAAATATGTTAGCAATTAATATCATAGACAGAGGGCCACATCTACAAATCAAGAAAAAGATTAATAACACAATACTAAAATTGGCAAAGCTTATGAACAGATATTTCACAGAAAATGAAATACAGATTTTAGGCTTTTCAAAAGAAGTACAACCACCTTCATATTAATAAAAATACATAAAGAAATGAATACAGAGAAACCCCTATTTCCCTATGAGACAAGCATAGATGGCAAAGTGCGACAACCCTGACGGGCTGACGGAGGACACCGCTGCTCACACATGGCGGGTGGTGTATAACTGGCACCACTTCTGCAGAGCAGGATTTAACACCATCAAACTGAATGCTCATGTTCTTCTAAGAGTTCTTCCCACAGACAAACTGGCACATTTATGGAATGGTTTGGATAAAAATGTATTTGCTGCAGCTTTGTCTAAAGAGCCAAATTATTGGGGGAAACCTAAGTGTCCATCAACAGGGAACAAGTTAAATATCATCCATTATGTTATAGTGTGGGGGAACAAAAATAACTTTCCTCCCACCTTCTAAATTCTTCTAGCTGGGCTGATAACCAAGTTCTCATGAGACAGACTGACAGGAGAAAAAGTCCAAAGTTTATGATGGATGTACATGTGCGCCTGCCATAAGAACACCACACCCGTGTTGGGCAGTTGAGGCTCACATGCCATTTTGGACAAGGGAGAAGGGGGCAGCG
This sequence comes from Tonatia bakeri, assembly GCA_004024845.1. Taxonomy (NCBI): domain Eukaryota; kingdom Metazoa; phylum Chordata; class Mammalia; order Chiroptera; family Phyllostomidae; genus Tonatia; species Tonatia bakeri. Next base: position 236,655 of record PVIA01000895.1, read on the forward strand.
GTCTGGGAGTTCAAAAGGGAAAGAAGTAATTTACAGGTAGATAAGAAGGGGCAAACATGTGGTAAACAAATTCTTGCTGGGCCACACAGAAACAATGGGACACAAATTTAGCTCTGCCAAATTTTTCCCCATCTGCCACATCTAGCTCATATTTTGGTGCTAAGGTGATGCTCCCTTCCTTTAAGCTGGTTTTTCTACTTGAATTCCCCTAGGCAAGTAAAGGGAGGAAGGTCAAAGGGCTTTTTCTGAGTCTTAATAACCAGCTTAAATTCAATATACCAAAAGATGTATTTGGGGGTGGCAAAACTTTGGTTCCCCTCTACAAATACACATCTACAAACAGCCATTAAAAATGAAGCCACTCTACATAACATATTGAATGACCTCTAAAACATACACTGTTTCAGTGAAGGAAATTCATGCTAAAGGAGTTGTGCCGGCTTATATATGCACACAAATATACATATGGAAATATGTATTTAAATGTAAGTGTATGTATAGCTACATGCACAGGCTCCCTCTGGACAGACAGAGAAGAAGGTGGTAACAATGATGGCATTGCCACCCAAGGGAACAGTCCAAGAGAGAGACAGGAATGTCAGGAAGATTTACATTTTACAACCTTTTAGTCATTTTAAATTTTGTGTCATGTTCACTAACAACCTGGTCACACTAGTCAAAATGATGCTGGAGAAGTGTTTTAAAAATATACTAAGTTTTTTGTAGGACAAGCAATACAATGAAATACTAAAAAGAGATTATTTTGTGATCTGTTGAAAAGTTTAGATATATGAATGGCTATAAAGCAATATAGTAATAGTGATTTTTCACTGTAGGGTTATAGGTGATTTTATTTTCTTTTTCTCCATCTATATTTTCTGATTCTTCTAAAACAAACAACTATTCTTACCTACCATAAAAGTATTTTTAACTCAAACATTTTTTAACTACCACTAAACATCAAATCCCTTGATCCCTTGGACATTTTCTAAGAAAAACACATTGCTAAGATTATGGTACCCACCCAGCTTAACTAAAATGTAGGAGAGTCTCAGGAGGAAGATTTACAACAGTCAGCAATTAAAGCATAAATAATGAACCGTAAAAGGAAAACAAAAAAAATCTCAACCTGTAACAAAAGGATCAGCAGCACAGAAGTTCTGTTTACTCTGAACTGAGGGCATTTGTTTAGATTGAGTGCAAGGATCATTCTGCTTAGGGACCCTGCTAACCACTCACACAACCCTCCTACCACTCAGCTTTCCCCTGGGGACCAGGCAGGCCGTGGCATAAAAACAAATGCAGGAAGTGAATGTGAGCTAACAAAGACACCAGCGCCACATGGAAGGTGAGACCGAAGAAACCAAGAACTGGGTGGGTCACACTCCAACACTGGTGAGCAGACCTTCAAAACTGTTATCCAGCCACCTCCACATTTCGCTTACTTTTAAATAAGTAACATCTCACATTTTTGTTATCTCTAAGGCTTAATTACAGTGTTGAAATTGCAGTTGTTTTATTATGTTTTATTGTCTCACTGTTTTCTTGCAGCCTTTCCCTCTTCCTATTTTTTTTGGGGGGGGCCTTCCTTCTCCCCCTTAAAATAAAGTTTGGGTGTGTGTGTGTCTGTGTGTGTGTGTGTTTTAATTGAAACACACACAAAATGCTTACTGGCTAATTGATTATCACTTCCATATAATGGTGGTAAACTACACATTATTACTAACATAAGAGAGTACTGAGTATAAATATTTATTCAGTCCCATAAAAGGTAGTTGGGAAGTTTTTTACACAATGTGTGGTCTAGTTAGCACGGAGCAGGAAATATCATATACATTGGACATGATACATGGGGCTTAACACGTTGAAATTCTTGACAGGCATCAGCAGGTTAAGGTACTTTTACATCAATTGATGTTGATGGAGCTCTCAATATAAGCAGAGTATTTTATATATAAAGTCTTGAAACAGAAGATAGTGAGAAACTAGTAAAATCAGCCTGATACTGAAAAGTACTCTAATGTGTTCATAAAAACACAAAGAAAACTATTCATTTCCAAACTCTATAGCTCCATTAAATAAAACTGGTAGCAAAGGATACATTTCAACAGCTCCATAGAAGGAAGGTATAAAGAGGCATTTTCAATAGAGAAATGCATTTGGGACAAGAGGCAGGATATTTAATTTTGCATCTAGAGGTGGTTTTTTGGTGGGGTTTTTTTTAAGGGACAGGCAAATGCAAGAAAGTCCTTGTATTTTAAATAAAAAGTAAGTGAAACAGCCCCAGCCAGTTGGCTTAGTTGTCCTTTACACCAAAAGGTTAAGAGTTCAATCCCCAGTCAGGGCACATATGTAGGTTGTGGTTTTGATCCCCAGTAGGGTTGAGTACAGGAGGCAATCAATTGATGATGGTCTTTCACATCGACCTTCCTACCTACCTTTCTTCCTTCCTTCCTTCCACTCTCTCTCCCCCTCCCTCACTCCCCCTAACTTGCTCTCTAAAATCAATAAACATATCCTCAGGTGAGGATTTAAAACAAAAAAAGTAAGTTAAACAAATCTTCAAACTTTCTGATTAGTTTTAAAGACTCTGCAAAAAAAATCACAATTCAAAAGATAAGCATAATTTTATAAGCCTTATTTAAGCCAACATAATTTGCTAGTGAACATGCAGGTTTACAGTCCTAGGTTCCTCCAGGCATCTCATAGTCACTGAATACTGAGCAATTCACTCCACTGGCTCAAAAACCTCACATGCAACTTACCCTCCAAGCCCAGCACAGCCTCATCAGCAACTTTCTCCACCTAACCACAGAGTTCTGTTCCTTTAAATTACAGAGGAAAAAAGAGCAAGAGGAAGTAGGAAGCAAGAGTCTAACTTGCAGAGTCAACAATGGTTCCAACAGCTGGAAGGTGGTCCTGGCTATTTTCCTTTCCTCCTAGGCAGTCCACAGACATTTCTGAGCACCTACTGTATGCCATGGGAACATAAATATGAAAAGACAAAAGAGACAGGCAGGTGGAACCAGAAGTGTAAGGCCAGCACATGGTTGTCACCCGACACAGCCGCACAGGGAGCCTGCTGACCTTCCCAAGGCAGGTGACTCATCTGTCATTCTGAGGCCAGTCTCCAGACTCCACTTGAAGAGGATGGATCCCTTGCCCTCAAAGAATAACAATTAAAAACAAGGACTAACATGACTAATATCTTGACCAAAAAAAAAAAAAAAAACATTTGAAAATTAGAGACAGAAAAAGAATCCTCTTATAAGCCAAAGAATTTATAAAATATCTCTTAAACACACATACACAAACTAGTCCTACAAAAACCACACAAAGTGCATTAGCCAGCTGGAATATGGCAGAGGCACTAATGACTGTTTTTGACCAGCCACTCTAGAATACAAAATCTGATAAAATTAGTAACTCTACTCACCTAAGTCAGCTACTGACAAGCACCAAACATTGTCATTCTAAAAACATCATTGAATTAAATATGACAATGGAAGACATGTATGAATGTGCATGTTCACATTTTGACACCCCCATTTTCCTCATGAAAAATCAGAACAGTGCTGGCTTACATGGTAGTCCTGACCTTCTCCTAATAATACATATAAGACCTGTGACAAGCTTTCTGGCTTAAACATTTGAATGTCTACTATGTGCAAATCACTATTCTACCCAGCTGTGTACAAAGATGAACTACATGCTTCTCACCTCAAGAAGTTTAAAATGTACACAATATGTGGGTATGTACATATACATATATACACATACATGTATGTGTGTATACATACATATAATGTATTGTGTGTGCATGTATGTAAAATATATATTACATATTTTAAGCACTCAGATGATAAGTGTGAGGTTAATTTGAGGGGCGGGGAGAAAGTAAAGGTTAGAAACTTCCAAAAACTCTAGCTTTCATCTGCTCAAGAGTAAAATACAAAATTGTATATATGGAATATGGTTTTATTTACATAAAAACACATATGCATGAAGGTAAATACTAGAAGGTAATAAGCAAAAAATGAAAACTGTTGTGTTGGGACTCAAAACAGCAGTCATTCTTACCCCCCCCCCTTTCAAAAATTGACCTTATCGTTCCCTTTTGTATTTTTTAGCATTTATGTATCTTTTTAAAAGTGTGCTGTGCATCTGTTACAGTTATAGGGTTATCATGGGCAAAGATCTCCAGGATATAGCAATCTTGAAATCTGAAAATCCTACTCTACAATCCCACATCTCTTAAACAGTGATTCCATAGGAGGCACTTACAGTTGACATACTGTTTTCAGAACTAAGTGCATCCAAAGCTGTAGTAATTAGACTAAGGGTTTTCTGTGGTGGGGTTTCATCTTGATGGGTTAAAGAATACCCTTACTATGAAAAGCTGCCTCCCCCCCCACCCCCACCCCTCAGATAAACCCACAGACACCACTTCACAGTTGGGGACACCTGGCATGTTAAATATCTGCATCCAAACCATAGCCATGAGGTCATAGGCCACCAAAATCCTATGTTAATTAGGAGAGAGCAGAGTCTTAACATGGAGAAGGGGGTTCATGTTCTCATCTTGAGGTGCGAAAGGACCTGGTCCCAGTGCCTCAGTTTCCATCGGTGATAAAACCCAGCTGTGGATCCGCGCCGCTTTCCACCCAAAGCATATCAACATCGCAGCGCGGCTGGTCGCTGCCTCCCAGAACCTTCTGTGTCTTCGTGCCGTCCGGGTGTCAGAGCCCTCCCTCCCGCCCCGCCACACCAGGAAGCACGAACCGACCCTGGAGCTGCTATCGCCGGAGCGGGAGCCGAAGGCGACGCTGTGCACCTCCTGGGCCGCCCACCGCCCTGCCAGCCGACCCTGGCCCTCACCTGGCTCGCTGCACTCCATGTTGCCCGCCGGTCTGCCGTCTCTTCCTCGCGTCCTCTGTGCCGCCTGCCGCGCGTCCCCTCTCGGACCGCGCCGCCAGCTCCTCCTCGCCTCCACCGCCACTCCCGCCTAGTCCCCGCCTCCAGAGGCGTCGGACGCCACCCAACCACCTGACCGCCTACCGGACCGGTGCGCCCGCCACGTCGCCGGGCAGGAGGAGGGCGGGGCAGGCTGTAGGAGGGCTGCAGGGAGTTGGGACAGGGCTGGAGGCTGCTTGAGGACCGGGTTGGCGTTTGTGTCCCACCTTCGAGTTATTTCTACATCAAGTTTCCTCCAAGGCCTCGGCGATGTCCTTTCTCTGCCTCCTGAACACCTGCCCTTCTGTGCTGAGTAGGGAGAATATTTAGAGATGTATTTTCCCTCTTATATTCTTCCCTCCAACCGAAATCATACCCGATGCTATATTCACCAGCTGCATTTTCTCCCTGTCCCAACAGGGAGATATGACACAGAATCTTGAAATTTTACATACTCCTGTCTTTTCACAGGAAACTCACAGTTTTCAGTGACAAATTAGGAAGATTTTCATTTAATAAGAAATGTTTTGAGTGCAGAATAAAGAACAACATTCTGAAATGAATTAAATGAAATATTTAAAATGAATTAAATTAACGAAAGGGCCGCATTATCAATGGAGATCTATTGAAAATGTTCTTTGAGGCTTCGTGTCCATTGACCAACAGACAGTTTGAAGTGCCTGGCACAGGACTTGTAATTATTAGCATTAGCACTGCCTTCAAAGTGTGTTTTGCAGTTACTCATCTTCCATGAAGTCACTTTGTCACTCTAAAGTGGCACCTTGATTTCATAAGCCAGCTGAGTCTGCAAGTGATGCAGTTTCTTTCTACAGTGTTACCTGGAGACTCCACCTCGGGCGAAGGAAGCTCCACTAAGGAAGCTTAGCCTTGGTCTTGGGTTGGCAGCATGACAGAGTATCAGGCGCACTAGGCTCTTACTAATGTGTTTGTTTGTTTGTTTGTTTGTTGTTTGTTTGTTTCATAATCAGCTGAAGGCTCTGTGCTGGTGCACTCTATGGAAATACGGAGATCTCCCCTCTGGATTGCTGCTGCTCCCACTGCATCTGCCTCCTTGCTGGTTCCACTCTTGCCTGGCACTCTTCCCTCAGGACAGCTCCACATCCTGCTAGGTTATAGCTTAGTAGTTTATAAGCTCCAGCAGGTTGAGGATCATTTTGGTCATGTTTCATCCCTTTTATTCTACCATGTGTTGAAAAACATTATATGTTTAGCTTTTGGGTTTGCATTTTAAAATAAGATACATAGTATCTGCTAATAAGCCAGTGTTTGTAACAAAGATGTGCAATAATATACTTTTTAAAACTTATTTGTTAAGTGTAATGATAAGGTAAATTTTGGTATTGGCAGGAAATCCCATTATGTAAAGAAATTTTGCTAGCTGCTGCTCAGATCTACTGTACAGATATAACATCTGGAGACACCATCTCTCAACCTGTGGACTAATTGTGGACAAATAAATAGCATTAACTATTGGTTGGAAAATATTATTTATTCTATTCACATCTATTGAACTTGCTGTGCAGTGATGGATTTGACTATTATGTATTTTGGAAGGAAAAATGCCCTGTTTTTTAAAGAATGTATATGCTTGTTCATACCTGTGGCAGAAAAGGCCAAGAGCCTACCCAATCTCTGACACATTAATGGCCAGGGCGATATGAGCAAACTGTGCTGCTTGGAACCTCCAACAAATTATTTAAGAAGACAAACTTGACAACATTATTTTGCCCTTCTCCCATCCCCTTCCTGCCTAGAAGGACAGCAGCCACATCATTAGCAGAGGGAGAAAGCCAAGCCAAGGATGGCAGAGGAGACGGGCTGAAGGAAGCTGGGTCTTTGAGTGCCCCAGGAGGACATAGACACCTGATATTTTGAAGTTGCTTTGGTTGGCTTCCTGCTGCATGGAACCAAATGCAATCCTATCATGCCATTTTTTAAAAATCCCTTTTTGTCATGTACCAACACAGGTGTGTTCATGCAGCCCTGAGCTTTAAGTAAATATTAACTTATTTTCCCTATGAGGTTAAATAAGCACTGTCCACACCATAAGCGCTACCCATACATCATATTTCCACAAAAGCCTGCTTTTCTCTAGTGTCTTCCCTGTACTTAATTTTTTTCCTGGCAAACAGAAACCGCACAAACAACTCAGGCTGTGTTCCTTCTGAAATGAACAGAGCTGGTATTTTTGCACTCAGGGGAATCTCTGGAGAATGACCAGCGCTTACACAGAGCACCCGGGTGCACTTAGCTGAACCATCCCTTCAAGGTTCAGCACACGAGAAAGACACTAAAATCACTTTGTAGTGTTCTTGTATTCACAGTGGTGTAGATTCTTTTTTAAGTTTCTTTTTTCAAAAACCCATTCGTTGGTAAAATGTCTCCAAGAAAATCCCCCCCAAAGCAGGTGAACTGAAACATGAAAATATTCAAGGGGCTAGATAGGCATGGAAGCTGTAAGTTTTAAATTGAGACTTAAGTTGCACTCTGCCCTCAATGTACCCAGCCCCTGAAATCCAACAGAAAGCACACAGAATATGTAGAGGGTGGTATTCTCAGCAGGCTCGCCCCTCACATTGTGGGGCCCAAGGCAAGGGTTCAAACTCAGGCCCTGCCTTTCCTGTCTAGCTCTGTCCTTTCACCTTAGGCTCTGGCCTATATTCGAAGGGCCTGGCATGCTTCTATATGGGGGAATCTTAGCCACATACCCCATCTTCTGCCACCTTTTTCCATCAGCTACCCCTCAGCCAGATCTCAACCTAAGGTCGCACTCAAAAATTCTGTCCTGGGGAAAAGGCCAAAACAAAGGTCCAAAAAATACATCCAGGGCAACTTAGGAGGGAGATTTGGGAATGAGCTGCAGGCACTCCATGCATGATCTATAAAGAGGGCATGGGAGTGGGTGGGCATGTCCATTTGGCACCAACCACCACTCTTCCAAAGGCCAGGTGCTGGTGGGCAGTCTCTAAAGTCCAGGGCCTTATCCAGGGCACCCAGAGCCTGGGGCTGGGATTGCCAGATAAGATACAAGATGCCCAATCCAATCTGAATTTTAGATGAACAACAAATAACTTTTTAGTGTCGGTATAGCCCTGCAATATTTGCACACTCATACTAAAAAAAGTATCTATTGTTTATCTGAAATTATTAATGGGCTCCTGTATTTTTATTTGCTGATTGCCAACCTTATCTGCTTCTACAGGCAGTTCTGGCTCCTGAGTAGTTGAACAACTGAAGGCAGATGAGACCACAATTTTGAAAAAGTTATCATAATTCAGAGTTAGGAGGCCGAAGAAATCAAAAACAAGTTTTGGAGAAGTACGGATTTAATGGCACATAACTAACATTTAATTGCTAAAGAAAATATTACAGACTTTCATTCTCTCAGCTATGGAAAAGAATGCGAATGTGAAATAAACAACTGGGAAAATGTGTAAAAATGGGTATTGGCAGGAAAGAGTACTTCATACTAATGGATGTTATGCATGTGGATCCCCAAACAGTCACAGGAAGCAACTCACTTATTAATTTTGTTAAGAAAGCCATAGACCACTTAATCTTTCTTGTATTTTTTAAGCCACTTTGAATTCTGTGTTTCTCAAATTAATCATGGGAGTTGAACAAGTTTGAGGAAGGCACTAAATTCTGTAAATGTCTTAGCAAGCCATGTTTTCTGAATGCAGCCCTTGATGAGACATAACTGCAAAGTTTCTTTAATGCAATAAGTGATTTTTTGCTCCATCGAGGACATGAATTTAAGAAATGTTTAATTCTGAAGAAGGGAATGAGATAACTAGAATAATGTGGTTCCCCTATGCAAAACATTTTGGTCATTATTACAGTCAGATTCCCTGGGAAATGAAGTGTGAGCTGGAGATTTGTGTGCAGCAAGCCTATTGGGGTCAAACCTGTGGGGGGAAGCGAGTAAACCAAACTGGGAAGAGCCACCTTTGGTGTAGTCACAAGAAAACGCTCATCCCATCTTTCCGAGAGCTCTGCAGCTGGGATGTCTCTTCAGAGTTGTCCCAGATTGAAGCAAGGGGCCCTGCCTTTTATGACCAATGCTGACCCATCCTAAGAAGGAGCTGCCCTCAGATAATAATCTTGGCAAAGTGACTTTCTCCCACTAAGGGCAATTCTCCAAGAGGGACAGAGCAGACAGCCATCAGCTGCTAACACTCCCAGACCATTAGGACTGATGGGTGGTACCACTTGCATCCTCTCAATCATATTCTATAAACTTGAGCTTTTCTAACTATATTATAAATTATTACTATGAATCACAGTAGAACTAACAAGTGTCAAGCATGGAAGTAAAAACTAAACCTGCCTTTCAATGAAATTGGAGTTTAAGAAAAATGTTTCACTGCCCATATGATAGGCCTTTGGCCTGAAACCTTCCTCAGAAGGCCAAAAATGTACTTCTAGTGACATCGTAATGATATTCTATAATGTCACTAAAATATTTTCAAAGAAGCTCCAAAGAAAACTTCACTCATGGTATATTTTAAGCCTAGTTCTGAGAGAAAGGGAGAAGGGGAAAGGGGAAAGAGAGAGAGGGAAGAAGAAGAAGGAAGAGGAGGTGGAGGGAGGGAAAGAGGGAAGGAAGGAAGGAAGGAAGGAAGGAAGGAAGGAAGGAAGGAAGGAAGGAAGGAAGGAAGGAAGGGAGGAAGGGAGGAAGGGAGGGAGGGAGGAAGGGAGGGAGGAAAGAGGGAAGGAAGGAGGGAAGCCATGTCATGGATCTGTCCTAAAGTCCAAGATACACAGTAGGGTGACTGCCCTTCCTCCACAAATTGAAGAGACTCTCTCCTTCCCTCGCTTATCTTTTTGTTGGTTTCCTTTCCAGGGAAAATTCAAGAAGCAGAGGCTTCTGAAGTAAACCATTATTAGATGCAGATGTGAAATCACATACCAGAAAGCTGGTACTTCTGACACAGGAGAGAAAAATATTCTCCCTTCAGTCTCCACTAATAAATTGTCTGAAGGTTCCCCATTAGTTAATAGACTCATGAGTCACTCTTGCTGGCCTGTGGGAGAACTGTGTGGAAAATATTTCCTATGGTTCTCAAAATTTTCTTTTAAGTTTTAAATTCTGCATTGAAAAAGAAACCAAGCTGTTTTCTCCAATTCACACTTCATTATAGTCAATACTGGTACTTTATTGAAGATAAAATCAATGCGAGAATACATTAGTAGTACTTGGACTTTCCCCACTACCTTGAAGCAACAGAGTAGCATATTGTGAATGAGGACATGAGACACAAAGATTTTGAGTAAGAAACTTACTCAAAATCCCATACCCCTTAAATGTCAGACCTATAACCCACCAAGGATCTCCCTTTCAGTTTAGAGATTTTTCCCCCACACCATGACAGTGAAACAGCTCCAACGATAAATCAATGCACTGACCCAGCTTCATTCAGGAAAAAACCTCGTAACTAAACATTTCCTACTTAACCTACCACCCCAATGCCCTCTCAATGGCCAGACTCAGGATCAAAAAGCACTGCAGGAAGGATGCCTCGTCCTGTGGTAGGCAGCACAGCAGCACACCGCCCGCTTTAGGACCAGTGTTCCAAGACTTGTCTGGAGCAAAGACCCTCCCAATTCCATAAATCCCCAAGGCTGGAAATTCTAACTCAGACTCAAGCTCTGAAACATGGTCACACTTGGTTATTCAGGCACTCTCCCTCAGGGAATTACCAGCTCATTGCTTAGGTAACCAACCAGAGCAATATTTCCAAGGGTGAAAATTGTACAAATAAAAAAGATGGTGAGAAACATTTCACTAACTCTGGTAGAAGTTATTAACAAGACCACTCTGCCCATGATGGAATGCAGATCAGTCACAGCTATTTGACATGAATGGGAACAAACAATAGAAGGATTGTCTTGTAGTGGGGTCATTTCTATCATTGCTAATACTTCTTGCTGTACTCGGATCAAGAAACAGGCTAGATAAACAGATTATGCCTCATCTGAAGGAATAGAGTTACTTGGCTTTCTAAGATTGATCCTTAAGGCCTATGGGATTTCTTTTATCTCTTTATTTTTTATTGATTATGCTATAATCAATACTTTATTGTAGTTGTCCCCACTTTTATCCCTTTTGCCACCCCCACCCAGCCCCCACTAACCCCTCTGTCAGGCAATCGTCACACTGTTATGCATGTCCAAGGGTCGTGCATATATGTTCTTTAGCTAATCCCTTCACCTTCTTTCAACCAGTTCCTACCTACTCCCTCCTCCCTTAGAGCTGTCAGACTGTTCCATGTTTCTATGCCTCTGTTTCTGTTTGTTTGTTAGTTTATTCTGTTCATTAGATTCCACATATAAGTGAGGTTATATGGCATTTGTCTTTCACTGACTGTCTTATTTCACTTAGCATAATAGTCTCCAGGTTCATCCGTGCTGTAGCAAAAGGTGTGATTTCTTTCTTTTTTACAGCCCTGTAGTATTCCACTGTGTAAATGTACTACAGCTTTTTAATCCACTCATCTACTAATGGGCCCTTGTGTTGTTTTCAGTTCTTGGCTATTGTAAATAACGCTGCTGTGAACATAGAGGTGCATGTGTTCTTTTGTGTTGGTGTTTTGAGATTCGTAGGATATATTTCCAGAAGTGAGATTATTGGTAAAACAGCTGTTCCATTTTTAATTTTTTGAGGAAATTCCATGCTATTTTCCACAGTGGTTGCTCCAGTCTGCATTCCCACCAACAGTGTACTAGGGTTCCCTTTTCTCCACATCCTCTCCAGCACTTGTTGTTTGCTGATTTATTAATGATGGCCATTCTAACAGGTGTGAGGTGATATCTCATTGTGGTTTTACTTTGAATCTCTCTGATAATTAATGAGATTTATTTTCTTGTCTGGGGTTGGACAATTGGGGTTCCTGGTTTTGAAGCACTTGACAGGCAATATCACAGTGGCCATGATGTTGGTGCACTCTATTCTCTCCAGAGTTTTAAATGCATCTTCTCAGTCACATTCTGCTGGATGATCATCATGATGACCCAACAAAACATCAAAACAGTTTCTCAATATACTTGGCTATAGAGACAGCTGGACAATCCCTAGGAGGTAAAGACCAAGCATCTCAAGCATTCTCTGAGGTAGTTAACTTCTCAAAAATGAGAGAATGACCAAAAGAAGGCCTGAGAGACGGGAGAGAAATAGATAAAGGCCAGTGACCACATATGACAATACATCCTGAACCATAACCAGTTCAAGAGGCCAAACCACAACCTTTGTGGCAAACAGCCCAGAATAGTCAGGATTTGGTCAATGACTGCCACATTCCCTATTTTTCATCCCACTTCCAACTCAGAACCAACCAGAGAAAGTCAAATACACTGACCATATTACTCATGAGATTAAAACCCTTCACTTGTGACTACACGTGGCCTTCAAAGTGTAAATGATACTTCTTAGCACATCTTGTAAGTTTCTGCTGCATCCATCAGTACTCTTGATTGCAAGTGATAGAAACCAAATTTGAGCTAATATAAGAAAAAAACGGGGATATACAGGCTGGTTCACATAACAGGAAATAACAAGTGTGAAGTAAGATTCAGGTATAATCGGGTCTAGATTAAGCTAATGGGATATGGGCATGGTTCAAGGCAGGAAAAAGAAGCTAAGGGGGTCATCTAAGTGGGGCCCTATGCTATGCTGTGTTTTCCACAGATAATGTCTAACTGGTATTGCTGTTTCACATGATGGTGCATGTCGTCCTAGTTCTATGTGACTTCATGTTGGTACCTTGGTACACTGAGAGAATTTACGCACTGGAAACTAGCAAATGGTACAAACTGAAGCCACCTCCCCACCAGCTAGTTGGTTATCAGCATGCCGCAGACCATGGTGTAGCTGATAGCGGTCAGGGCAGGTTACTTCATCTATTTCCTTCTTCTGTGAAATGTGGAGAATTATGCCTATGTCATGGGATTGCTTAGAGGGTTGCATGAGCTAACCTGCCCAACATGTAGAACAGCCTTAGTACTTCTTATATTTACTCAACTCTAAGATTTTACCACGTTAATAAGGCAACATTATTTTATATGTATCATACTGCCAAAAAAGAAAAACACTGTTAATGAATGCTTTCTGGCCACACTGATTGTAAGACATATCTTAATTTCAGAAATGATAAAGTATGAAAAAATGTCTGTGTTAGAATGAATGAAGTACAGTAGCTTGCTTATAAAACACTCCACTAATAGTGGAGTATCTGTGGAGTATAGTGGAGTACATCATCACTGTGACTGGCTAAAATGTGTATATATGTGTAGTAGAAAATCATTTGTTCCATTCTACTGTTTTAAGCATCAGTTCATTCAAAATTTCTAGCAATAAATATGCTCAAAAATCAGATTTTTTATATTTATGAATGAATAGCATGTAAGTAGAAGGGGAGGAGGAAACTAGAAATGTCAGCATTTTTTTCCAAATAAAACCAAGCACAAAATTCAATGAGTTTTGAATGTCAAAATAGTGGTTTATTTTTTAAAGGTTTTACTTATTTATTTTTTGAGAGAGGGGAAGGGAGGGAGAAAAAGAGGGAGAAAAACATCAATGTGTGTTTGCCTTTCACACGCCCCCTCCTGAGAACCTGGCTGGCAACCCAGGCATGTGCCCTGGACTGGGAATCGAACTGGCGATCCTTTGGTTCACGGACCGGCACTCAGTCCACTGAGCCACACCAGCCAGGGCTGAATGTCAAAATAGTGGTTTTAAAAAAATGAAGATTTAAATGTATAAGAAACATTGGTGGGGCCACAAAATAAGACTTAAAATCATAAACAAATAAATGCAAAATTAGGGGTTCTCTAAATAATCTATACACATTTTAGAAAAGCATGTAAACTTACATGAGAAGTGAAGGGATAATAAATGCATTTATTTGACTAATGATGCATGTCCTCAGGGAGGGCATTGTAAATAATTCCAAAGGAAGGGAATTGGCTACTGTGAAATTATCTCTAGGCAGTGGGAATGAATTTATATTGTGTAAAGAAAAATTCCTGGAAACAAATGAGCACAGGCTACCAAACTTGGAGAGAGAAGAGAAACTATTGTGTTTGTACAAAAGAACTTGAAAGAGAAATGTGGTTTTTTATTTTTTACACTACTGCAACTAAAAATAAAATGTAAGAGCCAACCATAAGTGTGTATTTGCTAGTACACAAAATACAGAGTTTTAAGCAGGCTGTAGAACACAATGACCTTCAGCAAAACTATGCTCCAAACCCCGTGGAAGCAACTTCTAAGCCTTCTGTGGAGCCGTCTGTGTAGTTTAAGAAGATATGGCCTTTGGCCTCAAAATAACTCTGGAGCTCAGCATACGGTTTCCGGACTCATTTGCCTACATGCATACTTTCTGGCTGACCACAGCCAAGTTCCTGCACCGAAGGAGTTTGCAAATCACTTTCAGGCCACGGTGGGGAAGGACAGTCTCAAAGACTCATGTAATGAACATGGAATGAAATTCTGAACCAGGAGATGGCTTTCTGCTCTGTCATTCAGATATGCGCTGTGGGCAACACGGCCGTGATCCTCAGAGTTCTCATCAGCGGAAGGGAATAGTAAACCTCGCCTTCCAGGGCACTCCTGAAAGAATTAAGATACATATATATTTAAAGTGCTTTGTAAGTTGTAAAATGTTTTACAAATATAATAAACGAACAATTATTACTATTACCACTACCGAGGTTATTTGCCCTGCAGAGCTGGCAAAGTGGTGGTCACCATATCACTGTACTGTGAACTTGGGACAAAATTTCACACAGAACGATTATTTGATAATGAAGATATATGTCTTCTTAAACCAAACAAGTGTTTCAAGATAGAAATTTTGCTTTATTTTTTATTATAAAGTCTAAGAAATGTTAGAAAAATCACGAGCTTTTAGTTCAGACAGACAGGGATTTAAATGATCTACCTAGCTGTGTGATGGTGGGTGGGTTACTTAACCTTTCTGAGTTCAGGGAGCCCACCTCCTAATCTCGTTGTGGGCATTCCAATATATAAATCCCCCAGCTCAATACATTTTGCCTTCCTCCTTATCCTTTTCCTTCTAAAGGTGCAGGTTTTGGGGTTAGGATGTGGATATCTGTAAGGAGTCATCATTCTGTCCACCACACTTGCCTATTTAACAAACCAAGGAGTTGAGGCTTCTCTGCTCCGGAACTTCGTGAATCAGAACCCAGTTCTCAGTCTGGATGGCAACCTTCTCCCTTCGCTGTGTATTCAGAAGCAACACTGCCACCCGAGACGAACAGGTATGTTTTATTTGGGGCATGATTATTACTCATTGTGGCGACATTTGACGACCAAGGAGCAGGCATGAATTTTTTTTCCTGTACCATCTTGAGCCCAGCAGCCATGTTTATTCTACCATCCGTAACCTTTGAGAAAAACTAGGAGCTTACCAGTCATCACAGAGAATTAAACAAAGACCCAATTCATTGTCCCTGAGGGAATTTCCGAGACAAACAGTGTAAAAGTACAAAAGTATGTGTGTCAGACTGAGGACCAGTGAGGACCCATGGAGAAGGACAATTAGCACCTTCACTGATTTGGAATTGCTTTGTGGAACTTTTGTAATGGAGTTGATTTACTCCATCATTTGCTATTAGAGTAAATTTACTTAATCTTTATTTACTATTACTTCCTGATAGTATTGATTGATGCTGAAGCCTTGTGTTAGATTTGTATAGTTTAGAGGTTAAGACTTCTTGTAGGAATTCAAGCAGAAATGACTACTTGGTTGTTGACTTCCACCCAAGCAAATAGCTGTGTTTCCTCATAGAAATTGGTGAGAACATTTCTCTAGGCTTACAGTTTAGAGGTACATAGAAGCAAGCCTCCCAATAATGAGTTTGCTACATCCTTCAAACATTCCTCTTTTTATTGTTTGCTTTTGCCAGACCTTAAAGCAGCTCTCTTATAGTAAAAAAAAAAAAAAAAATGTTGATGCTGTTTATTTACAAGGAGGAGGAAATCTGGAGGAAGCACAGGGATTTGAGGTTTCAGCAGCTATGGACCTCAGGAAAAGGAAGATCAGAGAAAGGGATGGGGAGAGAAAAGGAAGAAGGCAGTGGGGAGGAGGGACCTATGTTTGGAGGGGAGTAGAGAACAGTAAAACCTCCAGTTTCTATTAGTGAGAACAAAGGGATCACACTTTTTACCCTTTTTTGAAAACTTTTTATTTTTTTATTTAAGAGGAGCTAGAATGAGACACTTAGGTTATTAGGTCCTAGATGCTAGACACCTTACATTACTGCTAAGACAAGGTGACTGACTTCTCTCGGGCTGGGCTTCAGCTCCTAAAGTTGGGAGGAAAATATTTTTGAAAGGAGGGAGAGAGAAGAGAAGGGAGAGAGGGAAGAAAGAACTGTCTTGCTGGGGCTGCTTGTCAGGTGCTGAGCTGGCTGAGTGGCCTTTGACCTTTGACTATGGAGAACAACCTTAGTCATTGATGCCGTGGCCATTTCTGGAATGTTCAGATTGCACATAGAGATTCTAAAATGCATGGAATGTATGTAGATGTGGATGAAAATGTGCCTTTGACCTGGAGCTCTAAAACCATGTGTCATCCAAGGAAGCAAGAAAACAAGCCTACGACAGGGGAGAGAAACTGAGCTCCCAGAAGCCCCTGGCTCCTGTTACTGTCAGTGCACTGCCCCATTTTTGGTGGGAGATTTGGAAAACCAGCATATCTCAAAAGTGAGGGGGGCCGGGAAAGGCTATGTAAAAAAGGGAAAGTGCCCCTCCTGAGTGCAGTGTAAGACACGTGGCATGGGCCCAGCTCCCACTTGGAGATGCACAGGACCCACGCCCATGGTTAGGTTCTCCCGTGGGGAATCAGGCCTGCTCTGTACCTAGGTTGCTTTGAGTCTTGCTTTTGCTAAAAACTCCCTCACACTAATTTTCAGCAAAGATTCATTACAAAGTAATTTCCTAAAATCCATGCTAAACCTTTCCAGGATGAGTGTAACCGGTTCAACTACCTTTCCCTTTTCATTTGCAAATATCCCTCTTCTGTGATGTGATTAGCAGCATTGGCTCCTTTGTTTTCTGTAAAAGGTAACCACCTAAAGCCAACCAGGGCAGAGTAAATGAGGACCATCATGTGATGTGCAGAGAAAAGAAATAAAGGCCTGTCACTGCCTAGGCCTCCGCTTTTGGATCCTCTTGAGAGCGAAGCTGTCTGCCCTTTTCCTCCACAGGACTCGGTAGGTAGTCCCTGTGAATGTCTCTACCCCATCCACAGTGTGGCGGACCCCACAAGCCGGGGTCTGCATCACTGCAGTACAGATAATGAGGCCATTATTTGCTTATCTGGTTGCATTTGAAACTTGACTGGCTCTCTCTCTCTCTCTCTCTGTGGCTTCCCTTCTCTGGGGTCCCCATTTGTGGCTTTGAAAATAACCAATGCCCGCCCTGGCGGGTGTAACTCAGTGGATTGAGTGCGGGCTGCAAAGAACCAGGCATCGCAGGTTCGATTCCCAGTCAGGGCACATGCCTAGGTTCCAGGCCATGTCCCCCAGCAACTGCACATTGATGTCTCTCTCTCTCTCTCTCTTTCTCTCTCTCTCTCCCTCCCTTCCCTCTCTAGAAATAAATAAATAAAATCTTTAAAAAAAAAAAAAGAAAAGAACCAATGCCCGATTTCAATGCCAACAATATGCTCCTGTTTCTATATATCCCACCCTGCAATTCTATGTTCATAACCCAGTCCTGGTAAAAAATAGAGATATGATATAATGAACAGGTTTCCTTTGAGTGTTTACCTCAGGTACTGTGCCAGATCTTAAATATCCTTCCTCTGTGTGACTAAGATAAACTGCTCCAGCTTTATTAACTGATGGCCATTGGCTTCACTTCATTTCCCTGGTGGTTTCATCAGGAACCACCAATGATATGCTGCCACTTTGTTCACAAGGGACCAATCCCCAGCTCCCACGGAGAGCCAACCCAAAATAAAACCCCACCATTTTTTCTGCTCAGTGTGACTTCCCTGGCCCTCTTTCTCTGGACCAGAGAACTTCTCCTAGGAGTGCAAACTCCAAATAAAGCTCTTCTGCCTAATTTTGTGGCTGATTGGCATTTATTCCTCGGCAGAGTCTAAGAAAACCTTACATATGGTACCCACCATTTTGAGGCCTACACTGAATCTGACCAAAATGTCCAAATGTTATTTGATTGACACCTCATAGCACTCCCCTAAAGTAAATATATTTCAATTTTACTTTTAGTTGATAAACTCAGGTCTCATAAGTCTTTGATTATAAATAAGTTCATAACTTTAAGTACTCAAGCTATAACACTTTGAACTCCCTCGGAATCAGGACAAGAAACGACTTTTCATTGTGTTGTCCCCAGTAGTGGTGAGCATCTGGGCCCTGGAGCAGCCCCTTCTCTTCTACTCCAGCATCCCTGGGAAGTTCCAACTTAGCCCCTGGAGTAGGAAAGAGGGAGGAGGAAAAGAGAGGGACAAGTGACATGCTGTGTGCTCCCCTGCATCACCCGTTTGTCCTCACAACTGGCAGGCTAAGTCACACATTCAGGGTGTCTCCTCTGATGATGGTAACTGCTGTGCTAGAGTTAGTATGACTGCACGGCTGTTAGATTATAGGCATAGATTTACTGCCAAATACACACTCTTAAAAATGTATGTTTTGTTTAATTCTGCCACAGAATAGTAAAAGCCTATACAAATCCTATTCAACATGATTGCCTTAGTCTGCTCAAACTGTCATAATGGAGTATCAGAGGTTGAGTGACTTAAATAACAGACATCTATTTCTCACAGTTAAAGAGGCAGGAAGTCTAGGATCAAGGTCCTGGCCCACCTGGTTCCTTATGAAAGCATGCTTCCTGGTTCATAGATGGCCGTCTTTTCATTGCAACCTCATGACAGGGCAGGGCAGTGCTTGGGCTGAAGCGCAGGGGAGGTAGAGAGAGAGATCTATGTCTCTCCTTGCAAGGATACCAGTCCCATCATGAGGGTTTCACTCCATGACCTGATCACTTCCCAAAGGCCTCATTTCCAAATATCATCACATTGGGAATTTGGGTTTCAACACACACATTTTGAGAAAACCCATAATAATAATGAATATAGAAGACTATACAAGAAGAGATGTATATATCTTTTTTTTTTACATCAGAACTATTTTGTTTACATAGGTATGTTCTTAAATACATTAAATATTACAAGAGTGAATTTTTCCTAAGGGGACCACATGCTCTGGTTTCCCCCCACCATCTTGAACTGTGCCTGTTGTCCTTGTTAGAATTAATATAACAGCCCTGTTCACTCTCAAAAGCATCCTGGTTTGGATAATAAATTATGTGGGTGTCCTTCTTATTATATTTCCAGAATATATTTGTAGATTGGAAACTTTTGATAATTTTGAAGCTGGGTGACTGATATATGTGGATTTGTTTAATTTACATAATAAAAATCTTAAATATATATTGTAGTTGAGATTTTATAGTTTGGTTTAAATAATATTAACTTTTTAAATATATTTTATTGATTATGCTATTACAGCTGTCCCATTTTCCCCCTGCACATAGTCTCCCACCCACATTCCCCCCCTTTAGTTCATGTCCATGTGTCACAAATTCTTTAGCTTCTACATTTCCCATACTATTCTTGCCCTCCCCATCTATTTTCTACCTACCATCTATACTACTTATTGTCTGTACCTTTTCCCCCTCTCTCCTCCTCCCACTCCCCTGTTGCTCCCTCCAGGTGATCTCCATTTCTGTGGTTCTGTTCCTGTTCTAGTTGTTTGCTTGGTTTGCTTTTGTTTTTGTTTTAGGTGTGGTTGTTAATAACTGTGAGTTTGCTGTCATTTTAACGTTCATATTTTTTATCTTCTTTTTCTTAGATAAGTCCCTTTAACATTTCATATAATAAGGGCGTGGTGATCGTGAACTCCTTTAACTTGACCTTATCTGAGAAGAACTTTATCTGCTCTTCCATTCTAAATGAAAGTTTTGCTGGATAGAGTAATCTGGGATGTAGGTCCTTGCCTTTCATGACTTGGAATACTTCTTGCCAGCCCCTTCTTGCCTATAAGGTCTCTTTGGAGAAATCAGCTAACAGTCTGATGGGAACTCCTTTGTAGGTTACTGTCCCCTTATCTCTTGCTGCTTCTAGGATTCTCTCCTTCATTTTAATCTTGGGTAATGTAATTATGATGTGCCTTGGTGTGTTCCTCCTTGGGTCCAACTTGTTTGGGACTCTCTTAGCTTCCTGGACTTCCTGGAAGTCTATTTCCTTTGCCAG
Source organism: Tonatia bakeri (assembly GCA_004024845.1). Taxonomy (NCBI): domain Eukaryota; kingdom Metazoa; phylum Chordata; class Mammalia; order Chiroptera; family Phyllostomidae; genus Tonatia; species Tonatia bakeri. The sequence continues at coordinate 256,934 of PVIA01000895.1, forward strand.
ATTGGGGAAGTTCTCCTTTATTATTTGTTCAAATAACTTTTCCACTTGCTGCTCTTCCTCTTCTGATACCCCTACAATTTGGATGTTGGAATGTTTCAAGATGTCCTAGAGGTTTCTAAGCCTCTCCTCATTTTTTTGAATTCTTGTTTCTTCCTTCTTTTCTGTGATTGTTTCTTTCTTCCTTCAGGTTCACTCCATTGATTTGAGACCCAGTTTTCTTTCCATCACTATTGGTTCCCTGTGCATTTTTCTTCATTTCACTTAGTGTAGCCTTCATTTTTTCATCTAATTTGCGACCAAAAGCAACCAGTTCTGTGAACATCCTAATCACCAGTGCTTTGAACTATGCATCTAATAGGCTGGCTGTGTCTTGGTCACTTAAAAGTACTGACTCTGAGGCTTTGATTTGTTCTTCTGTTTGAGCCATTGTTTTTTTTTTTTTTGGTCTGGTTTCACCTGTTACACATGAGGGGCAGAGCCTTAGGTGTTCACCCCAGCGGGGCACCCCAGTCACTGGGTTGTGATGCTGTATGTGGGGGTGGGGTCAGAGAGGGAACAATGGCATTTGCTCTGCTCTCTGGCAGATTTCAGTCCCCTTTGCTGCTTCCCACAAGCAAACTCGTCCTTTCTGGTGCTGATTCCCAGGTGGGTGGGCTTGTGTACATTTTAGGACCCTGTGGGTCTCTCTAGTGAACTCTCCTGGGAGGCTTGGAGTCTCTCCTGGCACCTGAACCTCCACAAGTGTTTTCAATCAGTGCTTTTAGGCTTTATTTCTTGGTGCTGGGGCCCTGGGTTCTGCAGTCTGTCTCACTGCCCATTTTCACCTGGTGTATATGCATGCAGATGTGTGACTGTGGACAGCCAACTCCCTTGTGTGCCTCACTAGGTCTGCACGTTCCCTCCCTGTGCCCACATCCACACCTGGGGTCTACTACTGGGGTCTGCTAGCCACCACCTTTGCCCTGTGCTCCCGGGTCTGCCAGTCACTGCTTTTTCCTGCCGCGACCCCTCTCTACCAGCCACCGACTCCGCCCCTCTTACCGGTCCATATGAATGGTTGTCAGGATTTCCGCACAGTTCAATTTTCTGTCTGTTCTGGTTGTTTTTTTTTTCTAAATTTTTGTTGTACTTAATTTTGGTTGCGCGAAGCCGCACAGTGTATCCACCTACACCTCCATCTTGGCTGGAAGTTGTAAATATGGGCTATTTATTTTTAAGTTCAAGCAATTATGACTCAAATATAAAAACAGTATTAATAAACCAATAACCTATGGCCTTTTTTCATGTACAAAGTTGTGTTCTTAAAGAGTTGTAATGGAAAAGCATACAATTGTAGCTGTTATAATTGAAAGGTTTTTTAATGAATTAGGAATATTTGTTATATTAAAAGACTACAGTGAATCCTGTCACTCAATAAAGAATCTCTTTGTAAAAAGATCATTAATGTCCTCATTTTCCTTCTGTGAAAAAAAAAATATATATAATATATCACAAGAAACAACACAGTTCACACATTTGTCTCATCTGTAAAACAAGAGCAAATACTACCTACCTACAAAGTCATTTTGAGGAAGAAATTCTAAATTTTATGTAAAACATATAGCTTATTACATGGCACACAGTAAGAATTCAATAAATATTACTACTTACATCAGCTACTGCCAAAATTTGTAATTATGGTGAGTTGACATATTAAATCATGGAAAGCATTAAATGACAGCAGTCACAAAACCTTCTTGGAAGAATAAACAAATGGGACCTCATCAAAATAAAAAGCTTCTGCACAACTAAAGAAAACAGTATCAAAATAAAAAGAGAACTAACTGTATAGAAAAACGTATTTGCCAATAATACCTCAGACAAGGGCTTAATCTCCAAAATATATAAAAAACTTACACGACTCCACTCTAAGAAGACAAGCAACCCAATTAAAAAGTGAGCAAAGGACTTGAACAGACACTTCTCCAAGGAGGACATACAGAGGATCCAAAGACATGTGAAATGATGTTCAATATCGCTAGCTATCAGAGAGATGCAAATTAAAACCACAATGAGATACCACTTCACATCAGTCAGAATTGCCATCATAAACAAAGCAACAAACAACAAGTGTTGGAGAGGTGTGGAGAAAAGGGGACCCTAGTGCACTGTTGGTGGGACTCCAGACTGGTACAACCACTATGGAAAACAGAATGGAACTTCCTCAGAAAACTAAAAATGGATCTGCCTTTTGACCCAGCAATTCCACTGCTGGGACTATATCCTAAGAACCCTGAGACACCAATCCAAAAGAACCTTTGCACCCCAATGTTCATAGCAGCACAATTTACAATAGCTAAGTGTTGGAAGCAACCTAGATGCCCATTAGTAAGTGAGTGGGTCAAAAAATTATGGTACATTTACACAATGGAATTCTATGCAGCAGAAAGAAAGAAGGAACTCCTACCCTTTGCAACAGCATGGATGCAACTGGAAAGCATTATGTTAAGCGAAATAAGCCAGTCAGTGAAAGACAAATACCATATGATCTCACCTTCAACAGGAACCTAAATAACAAAACAAAGAAACAAGCAAAATATAGTCAAAGACACTGAAATAGAGGACAGGCTGAAAGTGACTAGAGGAGAGAGAGGAGAGGGAGTTTCAGGGGAAAAGGGGAAGGGTTTACAGGAACAAAGTTAAAAGACACATGGACAAAAACTAGGGGGAGGGTGGTAATGGGAGGGAAGTTGGGAGGGAAGGGTGGGCAGGCTGGATTGGGAGTAAAGGGGAGAAAACTGTACTTGAACAATGATTAAAATTAAAATTAAAATAAATTTAAAAATTAAAAAAAAACCTCTTTGGAACTCATCTTTTTACTACCCTATATTTTTTTAGCATTGAAAGCAGAGAATCAAAATATTTAACATGCCTGAGTGAGCAGTGTTAAAGTAAAAATTACATCATAAAGACACAAATTAATTTTAGTCTTCCCTTAACTCAGTCAGCCAGCCAGTCAGTCATGAACTATTTAATGAACACCCACTACGTGCAACCTTATACCCGTGCAACTAGGTTTGGCAAAGTGTGTAACCTGAACATAAGAGACCAATATGGAGAACCAACATGGTCACAATATTATAGTCTAGGTTTACTTCGGTGAAATGCAGAGATCCTAGTTAAAATAAAAATTTATTCATTAATTAGTAATATTTCTTCCCGACCTGGTTATAGACTTCTTTCCCACATGTTTGAGCAAGGGACAACAATGAGTCTGATGTGCTCTTCTCTGTTTGAATTCTGTGCCTAGAGGCAGATACAGTCCATGGAAAACATTTCTTTCCTTCTCTTCATTCTCTGTCAACCCTTCAAGCTATAGGCCTTTGAAATAAATCTGTACTGAATTCATTGGTGTAGGCATTCCAACAGAACAGAGGGAATGTCAGAGACTGGACAAAGCATTAAAAATGTTTGGAGTACTTTTTCCACCCAGAGTGTCCAGTTTTTCTTATTGGAAAGCAACAGTTAATGGTACTCTTGTAGTAGAATTGACATTGCTTTGTTTACAAACAAACTAATAGTCTTGTCAATCTTCTTCCCAAATTAATTTTATAAATATGTAAGCTAGCATTTCATAATGTAAACAACAGCCACTAATTTAAAAAAAGAGAAAATATAATAATGAAATACATAATTTTATAACCTGCTTTCACCCTACATTATGAGTAGTTTTCAAAAAACATATATACTCAAGTATATTACAAGTTAAATAATATCTGGATAATTAATAAATTTAATAAGTTTTCCTGAATATGCAAAACAAACACTTTCACTTATTTGTGAAAAGCATATAGCACTTCAGAAAACAAAATAAGGAGAAAATAAGCATAAACCTGCGGTATTATGCATTCAACAGCTTCAGGCTGCTAAAAATTCTCATTGGCTTTTGTTTTTTATTTTGTTTTGTTTTTAATTATTTTATTTTAATTGTTGTTCAAGTACAGTTTTCTTTTACTCCCATTGGCTTTTTGATCAATAAATAGCAAGAAGCTCCGGCTGTTTTCAGTTGTATGCCAGAAAGCCTAATCAAACTGGTCAACGATAACTAGAACAGGTTTCAAGGTAGAGAAGCCTCCACAATGGTTTGATTTAGCAGCTCTGTGATATCAGAAGAACCCAGTTAGGGTGACAAAGAAATGTCACACTTTTCTTCTTTTCTTTCCTAGAATCTTACTGTCATAATATATACAATCTCATAGTGATATTTCCTGTCTAGATTGGACCTACCAATTGAAGACATGATGTTCAACAAACTTGCAAACCCTGTTAGCCTCAAAAATTTCATTATACTGGCATTCTTTAGAACAACATTGCCTTCACAATACTTTGTTCAATGAAATTCTGCATGGAAACAGAAGCAAAGAACATGGTATCAAAGGATATATATCAAAGGATATATATATCACAACTTTTAATATATAACTATTAACCATAAGAAAGAAGGAAATCCTGTCATTTGTGACATGAATGATACTTGAGTGCATTATGCTAAGTCAGATAACTCAGAGAAAGACAAATACTGTATGATATCACTTTTATGTGGAACTTTAAAAAGCTGAATTCATAGAAATAGACACAGTAGAATGGTGTTTATCAGGGGTTCAGGGTAGAAGAATTGGGAATATGTTGGTCAAAGGGCACAAATTTGCAATTAAAAGATGAGTTAGTTCCAGAGATCCAATGCACAGCGTAGAGATTATAGTCAATAGGACTGTATTATATACCTCAAAGCTGCTGAGAATAGACTTTAAATGTTCTCACCAGAAAAATGAAATAATTGTGTGTAACCTACCTTGGGTCAGTTATTTCCTTTTTCTTAATTTTTATTTATTGATTTCAGAGAGGGAGAGAGAGAGGAAGGTGGGCAGCGGGGGTGGGGTGGGGGAGACATCAATTTGTTGTTCCACCGATTTATACCTCCATTAGTTAATTCTCATATGTGCCCTGACTGGGGATCAAACCTGCAACCTTGGCATTTCTGGACAATGCTCTAAACAACTGAGCTACCTGACCAGGGCTGTGGTTTCTTTTTAACACTACTGTGACCCCACAAGGCCCAGCACAACCCCATAACCACTCTACGATGACAACATGAAACCCCACACCACCCTATATGACACTATACCACACCACAATGATCCCATGCAACCTCACATGATGCCATACAACCCTACAACCACCCTTGTGCCCTACCCCACACCACACAACCACACAAGGCCCCATCAACACATGATTCCTCAACAAGCCCACAAAGACTTCAAACAACAGCACAATGACTCAATGTGACTCCACACACTGTAAAAAAAAAAAAAAGAGTCATTTTAAAAGGGAGCCAGAGATGTCATCCCAGAGGAACTATAAAAAGAAAAAAAAGGAAGGAAGGAAGAAAGGAAGAAAGGAAAGAAGAAGGAAGGAAGGAAGGAAGGAAGGAAGGAAGGAAGGAAGGAAGGAAGGAAGGAAGGAAGGAAAGGAATAAAGAGCCATTGGCTGGGTGGGTGGTTTGATTGGTTGGAGTGTCTTCCCATGCACCAAAAGGTTGCAGCTTCAATCCCCAGTCAGGGCACATACCTAGGTTGCGGGTTTGGTCCCCAGTTGAGGGGAGTATGGGAGGCAACTGAACCATCTTTCTTTCTTATGTTGATGTTTTTCTCTCTCTCTTTCACACATGCACACAAGCACACTCTCCCTTTCTCTTTCTCTAAAATCAATAAACATATCCTCAGATGAGGATTAAAAATAATAATAAAAATAATTATGTGATGTGATAGAGGCATTGGCTAACAGTATGTTGGTAATCATATTGTAATATGTAAATGTATCAAAGCAACAAAATTATACAAGATTATATGTCAATTATATCTCAATTGAAAAAATGTATCTTGAAGATTTTCCCATGCATTCATTTGAATACTACATACAACACAACTATAAATATATACTAAAGTGTGGTGAATACCAGCCAGCAGTATCTATTGCTGCAGGTGTTCATCGAAACACGAGAAAAACATACACACAGAAAGCCAAGTCCTGTGGAGAAATAGGTACAAAACAGCCATTGTCTCTAGTGGAGAGCACCCCGTTTTCCTGCCCGAGCAGGCTTTTATTAAGAATACAGATAAAGTTTTTGAATTACAGTTTGGCTGGGAAGATAAAACAAGTAGTTAACTTTGAAAGGGCTGGCAGAACTCCTGCTGGGATTCTGGGCTGAAATTTGGAGGTCTTATCATTTAAAAAGACCACAGGACCTAAAAGGCTAGTTTTGTTTCCTGCCCATGCCTTCATATTCTAATTAAAGAGCATCCTCCAGCAAGCAGATCTCACAGGATCTTGCATATTCTATGTCCCATGCCTGATTACCCCAGGGGTCCGCTGACTCTGGTCTGGACTGCACCACCCCTGTTATTTCTGCAGGCCTGAGTCAGGCAGAGGAGACAAAGGCAGCCAGGAGACTTGGATTTCTCACAACTTAGAACAAGGACTCGGGCTTTGACAAAGCCGACGGGGCAGGGGTCGATGTCGATCACCCCTTCATTTCCACAGCCCCTCAAGTCCTTCCCTGAGGCCTCCACATGATCATGCCTGTCTTAGGTGATTCCCTCCTTGGGAAATCTTACCTGTCATTGGCTAACTGATCAAGCACTGGGGGCCTGCACAGAACAGGCAGTGTACATGCCAGGGAAATAAGTTTTGTCTTCTTAGTGTCTCCTGCTTTGGAGGCCTCTTACTCAGCCTTAGCCATGGGCAGTTATAGCTTCCTGAGACCAGTCAGGGTGGACCCCAACACTAAAGTTATTTATTAGTATGAATATTAATGGGACTTGACTGTATATATCATTTCAAAGCTTGCCTTTTTCTTCAGTTAAATATATATTTGTATCATGAAAATTTTTCCAGCATTCACTCATTCACTCAAAAAATACTAATACCTATTATGTAGCAGGCTTTGTTCTAGGTACTAGAGATGCAGCAGTGAAAAATGTGATGTCCCCAATATCAATGTTAATGAACAGAAGGGGGATAAAAAAAGTAAACAATTAAATAAATAAGTGGTTAGATCAACAAAGAAAATAAACTTAGTAAGGGTACAGAGATAAAAGTTTTATTCTTTGTTGGTTGCTAGTGCTAAGTGCCAGGCTTTGGGGTGAACATGAACTGTTAAGGAACCCAGAGAAGACCCATGGGCTTGGATTGGAGCTGGCAGGAATGGAGAGTGGTGGTTGGTGTGAAAAGTCTCTAGGCATCATGGTAACAGGGTTGCAATTTATTCTAGAGGCAGTGAGAGTCCTGAAAGATTTTAAGTAGGAATGGAAGAGATCAGGAAAACTAGTTTTTGAGAGGAGATATGGAGAAAGAAAGAGCTCTGATTTAGATACATTAAGACTGAATGACATATTGGACATCAAAGTAGGTATGTTATGGAAATGGTTGAGTTCTCTCAGGGGCAAAGAGAGGGTTGGCAATATAGCTTTAGAAGTCTTCAACATCTGGATGTCATTTAAAGCCACGGGATGGGATAAGGTCATTTTGGAAGAGAATACAAGTACCAAAGGGGAGAGGCCTCCATTGTCAGGGTTTTGAACACTGAGCAGTGGGAAAGGGCAGGAAAGTGTGAAGAAGGAGCCATCATCAGAAATAACAGGAATGTGTCTCATTAAGGTCTCCTCAGTCCAACACTTTTACAGAAAAAGTGAGATGAGGACTAAGAATTGCTAGAGGAGTTGGCAAGATGAGGGTCAATGAGGACCTTGACAAGGTATCCTAGAGAGTGGTGGGGACAGAAATTTGAGTCAGCTGTTAAAGAAAATGAAAGGTTTGGAAATTGAAACAACTGGAAGAGAAAACACTGATGAAGGAGTTTTCTCAAAGCTAAGTGGAGGCTGGAGCAATTGGAAATGTACCAAGTCAAGAAAGAGTATTGCTTGGTTTTTTGTTTGTTTTTTAAATGACAATAATGACATCATGTTTTATACTAATGCAGAAGATCAAGTTGAGAGAGAAAAATGGTGATTTATGAAGAGATGACTGCAGGAGCAAAGTCCTGGAAAATGTGACAAGGGGCAAGCTCTGGGCAGAGGTGAAGTCATGAGGTTGGTCCAGGGGACTTATTTGTGGCTTGCTAAATCTTTGTTGAAAGAGTTTAGGTTGTGTCTGGTGTTCAGTTTTTTAGTATAATTCTGATTTGGATATCCTTGTATATTTATGTTTATATACATATATGACTCTCACTGAAGGATAAATTCCCTTTGGAAGATAAGTCAAAAAAGATAGAAATAGTTTAAATATGACTAAGAAAATGGAAAATCACCTTCCAAAATATTTCATTTTTATTCTTAAATTTGAAGTTGGAAATATAGCTCTAAATATCTTTTGTCTTCTTAGTCTCTTACATGTCGCATGTTACTTATTGTTTTTAGAAAAAATTAATAAGTGTATTTATAGGTTGTCATAAAGTTGAACTGCTGAAACTTGTTCACTGGAACATTTTGACTCACATTAATGCTTTATGTCCCCACATTTACATTTTAAAAATTCACACACATATGAAAGTGGAAAAACTGCTAATACTCGATTTCTGTCCCTTATTTTCCCCTTGCAGCCATACACTTAGGTAGTTTTGATCCCACGGGGAAAAAAATATCTAATGTTCAGAACCATAAACAACAGGAAGAAGAGAAACTGATACAGCTACTGTGAAAAGCAATATGAAGTTTCCTCAAAAAATTAAAAATGAAACTGTCTTTTAACCCAGTGATTCTGCTTCTGGGAATACATCCTAAGAATCCCAAAACACCAATCCAAAAGAATATATGAACCCCTATGTTCATAGCAGCATTGCTTATAATAGCTAAGATTTGGAAACAGCCTAAGTGCCCATCAGTAGATGAGTGGATTAAAAAGCAGTGGTACATTTACACAATGGAGCTACACAGCAGTAAAAAAGAAGAAACTCTTACCTTTTGCGACAGCATGGATGGACCTGGAAAGTATTATGCTAAGTGAAATAAGACAGTCAGTGAAAGACAAATACCATATAATCTCACTTACATGTGAAATCTAATGAACAAAATAAACTAACAAACAAAATAGAAACAGAGACATAGAAACATGGAACAGTCTGACAGCTGTAAGGGAGGAGGGGGTAGGTAGGAACTGGTTGAAAAAAGGTGAAGGGATTAGCCAAAGAACATATATGCACGACCCATGGACATGCACAACAGTGTGAGGTTTGCCTGAGGGAGGGGGGTAGTAGGAGCTAGGTGGAGGGTGCAGAAAGTAGAAAAATCAGGACAACTGTAATAGCATAAACAATAAAATATAATTAAAAATATAAATGTAAAGAGTGAAATGTTTCCCATCATAGTGGATTCTCAGGCATGTTCTCCACATATGTGGTGTACTAGTTGGACGTCTTTGGCATAATTGTTATATGTTGGCATGGATAGCACACAGTCTGTTGGTGTCTTCAAAAAGGTGAACCAGATAGGCCTCACTTGCCTCCTGCAAAGCACCAGTAACAGCATTCTGGAAGCACAGATTTGTTTTGAGGTCCTGAGCAATTCTTTGCACCAGACCCTGAAAGGGAAATTTATGAATCAGAAATTCAATGGACTTCTGATAACATCTAATTTCACACACTGCCATGGTACCAGCCTTATGATGAGGTTTCCTCACCCCTCCAGTAGAAGGCGAACTCTTGTGAATGACTTTGGTAGCCACTCGCTTCCTCAGTGCTTTACCACCCGTTGATCTGTGGGCAGTCTGCCCGTCAGCTCTGTCTGAGCCATGGTGTAGACACCTCTTTATTTACCTGCCTTCTCCTTCGTCAGTGAGCTAGCGACAGCACTGGTGTTACAAAGTGATGGCTCTATGGGCCTGTTTTAGATGTTATTGGTTTTATCTTTTTAATTATTTTTACCTCTTTTATATTCCTTCATTTCCTCTTTTTTTCCCCTTTACGATGACTCATCTTATACTATTTGTCCAGAATCTGGACTTGGAGGAGTGTGAACATGGAGGGTTTACATTATAAACAAGAAACCTTGTTCCAGCCGCTTAGGCACCTGTCCCTTGGTCTCCTGTAAAAACAAATTCCCCGGTGCACTTAACAAGTCTCTCAGAAGAACTTCCTCTGAGGAAACTTTGCAAACTCAGAGGTTAAGTCTCTCCAGGGCCATAAGTTCCACAGTGAAGACAGCATATTTGATTTGCTTAAAAAGTGTTACTTATAGACATATTCCACTATTAGGCATTTATAGGAAAAATGGCTTGTCCTAAAACCCATGGTCTGATGGTGTGGGGAGGGACTGTTCAGGCTTGGATTCTGACTCTGAAAGGAGGTGTCGCAAAAGTTCAGCAGCTGAGGTATTGGCACCACTTCTAAACCCACTGTTTCTACCCTCTTATTATGATAATGATTCCCTTCCTTTCAGGATCACAGGAGGAGTCTTAAGTGATAGGTGTTTTCAGCTTTCTTTTCTTACCTTGGTGATCCAAGAGAAGTTGGCTAGAGTAAGGTTATCTCTCAAAGATGTTTAATGGATCCATTGTTTTTATGGTGGGTGGTTCTTTCCATCTGATAGATTCTGTATCTGGCTATTAAGAATGATCTAGAAGCAAGTGTTAAGAAGAGAACCACCCTCAGTTTTTAATCATTAGCTGTGCTTGTACTCTAGAAAGTTCTTAAGATATAGGGACATGGCTGAGTTTGGGCTGTGAAATTTCTTGGCCAACCTTGAAGGACATGTGATGATCTCCAGCATAAATTAAGTTTCTGAAAACAGGTTTAAACAAATTAGGTTTAAAATCTAGTCCTCAGTGAATGACCCTGATTTTTTATAGTTTTCCCCCCACAGATAATTTTACTGGGCTGATTAAGTCCCAATGGGTTTACCTCAATATGGACTTGCTTTTTTTAATTTTTATTTTTATTTTAATCATTGTTCAAGTACAGTTTTCTCCCCTTTACTCCCAATCCAGCTCACCCACCCCTCCCTCCCAACTTCCCTCCCATTACCACCCTCCCCCTAGTTTTTGCCCATGTGTCCTTTAACTTTATTCCTGTAAACCCTTCCCCTTTTCCCCTGAAATTCCCACTTCTCTCTCCTCTGGTCACTTTCAGCCTGTGCCCTATTTCAGTGTCTTTGACTATATTTTGCTTGTTTCTTTGTTTTGTTGTTTAGGTTCCTGTTAAAGGTGAGATCATATGGTATTTATCTCTCACTGACTGGCTTATTTTGCTTAGCATAATGCTCTCCAGTTCTATCCATGCTGTTGCAAAAGATAGGAGTTCCTTCTTTCTTTCTGCTGCATAGAATTCCATTGTGTAAATGTACCATAATTTTTTGACCCACTCACTTACTAATGGGCATCTAGGTTGCTTCCAACACTTAGCTATTGTAAATTGTGCTGCTATGAACATTGGGGTGCAAAGGTTCTTTTGGATTGGTGTCTCAGGGTTCTTAGGATATAGTCCCAGCAGTGGAATTGCTGGGTCAAAAGGCAGATCCATTTTTAGTTTTCTGAGGAAGTTCCATTCTGTTTTCCACAGTGGTTGTACCAATCTGCAGTCCCACCAACAGGGCACTAAGGTCCTCTCTTCTCCACTGTATGGACTTCCTTAGCCCTCAGGGTAATGGAGCAGAATTTGGTTCAGTCTGAGACCCCAAGACAGCTGTCTCTGGCAATGAGTGGCTTCTTCCGTTTATCTAAACGTGTTATTTAATGTGTGCCAACATGTGAAAAAGTTTAGGACATTCTGCCTTTATGACTTCAGCTTTCACCAGGTTGTTACTCCATGGTGCATGTGAAAACACCCAGCAAATTGATTCTAACTTGTTCCACAAGTGTCCTGGAAGCAGCTTCCCTTCTCATTGGAGCTGGAACTTAGGCAAGAACCCTTGAACTGGGATCCATTACAATGCCCCCTGCCCCTGCCCTGCAAACTCATTGTGAGGCAGGATAGTAAGAAGCTAGGAAAGTTCCTTGGCAGGTAGAAGGGGGAAACAGACAGATAGCTGAAGAAACTGGCTGAGCAATTTACAGCCAGATGCAGAAGGTCACCTCCCTAGAGATAACATCTAGCCTTCAGTTGTATTTCTGCTCCAGGCCCAGAAAAGCAGCAAAACCAGGCTGGTGACACCAGGACCAGCTGCAATGACAACCAACCCCCTGCTCTGGAACTGACCAATCATTGGAGACCACAACCCTAAGAGGGCACACTGGAAAACTGACAAATATTCTATTGATATCTCTCCTAAGACCTTCCCTAAATTCCCACCATTTAAAAACCTTCAAAACGAAGGTACCAGTGCACACTCTCCTTCCTGGGAGCACACTCATACCTTTCTCTCCCCGCTCTTCTCCTCCCACAGATGTGAGTCTCCTAAACTCTAAGGGACTCCACAAGCCTTACAACAAGGAGAGCTATGAATAGCAGCAGCTGGACCCAGGATAACCCCTGAACCTGTTCCCAAGGCTCCCTTTTCTCTCACTTTCCAGCAAGCCAAAGCAGCCCCACTTGGGTCCTCTCCTGTTGCTTCTTCTACCCTAGGCCCTCCCTTGTCTCACTGTCCCCAGCTTTAATAAATCTACTCTCAAAGACATCTGGACTTGTATTGTGAAATCTTTCCTGCATGAAGTCAAGAACCACCACATTACAGGCCAGCCCAAGGCAGACCAACTCATGGCCAAGTCCCCTTACTGGTGGCAATTGCTTTTGAACCACTGTGCTATTGTTGCTACTGTGTAAGCCAGAGGCTTGGTATAGCTGCCCTACTGAATCCCAGATGGCCTCAAGGATGTTCTGGTTGCTGCTGATGCTACTTAAGTTAATTCGTTTGTAGATCAGAGTGACCACTCCCCTTTACATCAGCCTCTGTTAAAAGTTATCCACACTGAAATCAGCTTTCAGGTGCATTCAAATAAACTTTAGGGCTCAAGCTTGCCACTAGTTTTTTCCAAACCAAGTTTGTTCCGAGCATGCCCCCTCTTAGACCCAGAACCAATAATAATCCTTTATTCCCTCTAGACCACAGTATTGAAGCCAGCCCACCTGTCCTGTGTCCTGCTGTCCTTATGGTGAGTTATTGCTCCAGGATCTTACCCTCTCATCCTTTCCAGCTATCTGCCTGGCTCAGTCTACTAGACTTGTTTTCAAACCTTTTACCCTCAGAGAGAGACAGAGAAAGTGAGAGAGAGAGGACTTTCTCAGATGTGGATTGTCTATCCTGGTCATTGTGATGCACTTACCATTATGTGAAGAACAGATATGGTTGGATTATTTATGGTTAGAATTTCCTGAGCCTGAGATTTGACTTTGGGTTTGGGAACATGTTTAGGCTAAGTGGCAGGTACTCCAGTCAGAGAGCCATTAGCTGATACATATATGGCCCTGGAACTACAATGAAATTTGGGGTCAAAAAGGAGAGCTATTTGAAGAGGTCTAACGACTTTCCAGTGAATTATGGAAGACTTGTAAAATATGAAAGAGGGAAGTCTCCCTCCTTCCCTTTCTCCTACTTCCTTATTTTTAAAGCCAGTTGTGTTTTCACTAATAGGAGTCTGGGACAAGCTGGATGCATGCCTGTCCTCTAAAGAGACTAGAAAGATGGGCATGCTTTTATCACAAACCTCTTGCTGTAGTCAGAGTTGCCTGCTGAGTAACTGTTTCCAGAAAGGAGCATTAGAGTCCAAGTGTTCTTGTTTCCAGCTTTCTCAATTTTTATTGCTTTTGATACACAGTTGACTCACTTTTAACTGGTTTGTAAATAACAATTTCATAAAACAGGTCTCCTCATTTATCTGTCATGGACTCCATTTTGCAGGGAGTTTATGGTAAAAGAAATGTCAGGAAGTGACAATCCTCAATGCTGGGTATTGAATGCATGATTTACTAAAGAAAATTTGTTATTGCTCTTGACAAGGAAGTTTGGATACAACTGCTTTAGAAACTACTCCAGCTAAAAAGATGGAGAGGAGTGCTGGACACTGGCTACTCTTCTTCCGTGCAGGGAGGTAGGCTGGCCTTTCAGTAGGACCCGATTCCCCGTTCATCTTCTCGGCCTTCACAGTGGCAGGCACATTGTCTATTGGCAAAAAATGGAGTCCCTGTAGAGCCAGAGGCAACAGCAGGTGGCAGCTCATTAATCCAGCAATTGAGAGCATCGATGTTCTTGTAGAGCCACTTGAAAGAAACATAGTCCGTTCACTCTTATGAAAGTCTATTTATTATACATTCCTGGCCCAAGCTGGAGCAAAAGAGAGCTGAGCCCCAGTGGGTCAACTGGCATGGGGCTTATAAGGCTGCTGACACAAAAGGGGATTCCTCACTCAGATGTAAAGTGTCAGGAAGGCTTTCCAGAGAAGTGATGTCTAGGGCAGAACTTGTAAGATAAGTAGACATAATAGGAGGCAAAGAAGATGATGTGAAAAGAGACAAGGGCGGGGGGGGAGAGGAGAGGTAGGGGAGAATGTTGAAGGAATTGAAGAAAGTTCAGTTTGGCTGGACCTCAGTGTACAAGGGAGGAAGTGGCAAGAGGTCAACGAGGCAGGCAGGAGTCAAATTATGCAGGAACTTGAAAACTAGGTGAAAGGTCTGAACTTTGTTGTAAATGGCCACTGCAAAGTTTTATTCAGAGGAGGTGACTAACTGAGGTGTACCTTTTAAAAAAATCATTGCTGTTACACTGCAATGATAGACAGGACAGTCAGGACAGGACTGGAAGCTGGAAGACCACTTGGGAAGTTGTCCTGGCAGTCCAGGCAGGAGACAACAGGCAATGGAGGGAAGTCGTCTATTGTCAGGCCCACTATCTGAGATGCCTGAGAAACTCCTGCAGTTACAATCTCTCACTTCATTTTTATATTTCCTGGTTGTATCTGCTTAAAAAAAAATGGAGGCTCACTCAGAGTAGTCTTAAAAAAAAAAAACAATACTAAGAGACTGTAACAGGGTGCAGCCAACAGGGGGGGACCCCAAATAGGGATTTGGAATGGGGTCCAGATCTCAAGGTGTTCAGGAAATATTAGGATGTCCTCACTCCCCACCCCGCACAGGTGTGGGTTGGGGGAAGGAACAAATGGAGCAGGGTCTTTGAGAGCTGTTTTGCATAGCAACAGTTTTGCAGTTAACCTCTGGTGTGGTCATTTAACACATCTATAACCTTTAACTGGTTACATATATATGTTAAATAGCTGTGACCATGCTCTGAGCCAGGGGCATGGAAGTAACTTCCCCACCAAGACATAACTGGGGAGCAGGTCCCCTGAGTTACAGCGCCTGCATGGGAGCTCGGAGAAGATTGGCTCCATGACATGGGGACACATCTGCCCGGACTCATGATGGCAGCCCAGAAAAGCTGGGAGGCTTTGAGAGTGCTGGCAGGTATAACTGATTGTAGGAGGAGTCGGAAATGGGGCTGCAGAGGAAGACTGGCATGGGGATTTAAAACCAGATGCGGCAGCCATTGAGAAGAGAATCATACAGCTTTGGCAGAGTGGAGACTCCTGCGGCCATTGCTCAGGGAGAACCACGTGACTGGGGCAGTGGAGACAGAATCTCGTGGCTTTGCCAGAGTGGGGACCCCACAGCTTTAGAAGGGGGAACCACCACCCGGCTTTAGCAGAGATCTCGGCAACACAGCTGATGGTGCCGGGAACTGAGGGAGGCCTACCAGCTGAGACGGATTACTGGGAAGAACCGGGAGCAGCCTGAGCCACGGACTTCTATTTCTTTTCCTGAGATATGGTACCCCAGACTGGGCAAAGGGGGGAAGGAAGGACTGTGTGTGTTTGTGGGTGTTTTAAGGGACTTTGGGATTTTGATGAAGACATTAGGTCACTACTTTAAGTCTGTATGGCATTAAATAAACATTTCCTTTCCTTTCCACAAATCTCCGGCATTGAGAGATGTCTTTCCTATAAGGCGGCGGACATAACGAACCTGGGGGGTTCCTTTCGGTAATAGTATATCACCCTTTGCCCCCCCACCACCCTGTTGCTCTGTAGCAAGACCACACAAGTTACAAGAAAATTAATTTTATTTTTTGGGAGATTTTTGAAATATATAACATTCCATTTTCCCATTTTATTTTATTTTTTTAATTGGAACTCACTTTTATTCAATATCTACAGCCTACTCAAAATATACATGAGTTCACATAATGACAAACTAGGAGCCATCCTTGATCCTGTCTCTCCTTTACCCCTTCCTTCTCAGGAATTTCCAAGTCCTGTGGAATCTGCCTAGAAAGACTCTCAAAGTCCCTCCACTTCTATTTTCATCCCGCCCCCATCGTAGTCAGGGTCATTTCACCTTTCACTCCAAAAGTCCTCTAACTGGTTTTCCTCTCTTGTGGTTGCATCCTGTTATCCATTCTCCACTCTAGAGCCAGGGCAGTCCCTCTCCATGTAAAATGATGATGCCCCGAGGCTCCCATCTTCTTTCAATGCCCACAATGGCTCTTCATCCACACTGAGACAGAGAGCAGCTCCCCTATCCTCTTATCTAAACTCAGCTCTACCACTCTCCACTGAAGTTTTCTGAACTTTATTTTTTTAGAGCCATCCCTGACCCCCAGGATGTACAGAAGCTATCCCTTGGAATGCCTTAGAATGTAATATGTTCCTTCTGCTGCTTATCTCTAATGCCTTGCCCAGCTCTCAGTTTGGAACTTGTCTCCTCAGTCAGTCTTTCACAAGTCCCAGATCTGGCTAAGTCCCCTCCTTATATAAGTATCTATAGTTCTTTCCTAATATCCAGCACACATTATTCATTTTCCTTAAGTGCATCTCTCTCCTGGCTGACCAATCCTGTTTTTTTCTCCCCTTCACTGGCATACAGAAGATAAAAAAAAAAAACACCACATTTCAAGATAATGAATTAAGAAATAATCTTGAAAAAGAAGAACAAAATTGGAGGACCCACACTTCCCAGTGTCAAAACTTACTGCAAAGTAAAGGTAAAACAGTATGGTCCTAGAAGGGGACAGATGTGTAGTTCAAAGGAGTACAATTGAGAGTCCAGAAATAAGCCCAGGAATCTGTGGCTTATTAATTGATTTTTTGACAAGGGTGCTAAGACTATTCAATGGGAAAAAGATAGACTTTTCGACAAATGTAGTTAAGACAAGAAGGTGACCACATGCAAAAGAATAAACTCTACTTCACATTGTATATAAAAATTAACTCAAAATGGATCATGGATCCAAGATCTAAGTATAGTTTCTTCTAAAACTATAACAGTCTTAGAAGAAAACATGAGAGTAACTATTGATGACCTTGGACTTGACAATAGTTTCTTAGATATTTCACCAAAAGGACCTGCAACAACCAAAAAAATAAATAAATAGAACTTCAACATGAAAAATTTTGTGCTTCAAAGGACACTATCAAGAAAAATGAGAAGACAACCACAGAATGGAATGAGATTTTTGCAAATTATATATGTGATAAGGGACTTATATCTAGAATATAAATTTTTTATTTTTTAAATTACAGTTTATATTTAATATTATTTTGTACTAGTTTAAGGTACACAGCATAGTGGATAGAAAGTCGTGCACTTTACAGAATGGTGTCCTCAATATTTCAAGTACCCACCTGACTAGAATTTTTTAAAATTTCTTATAACTCAGTAATAAAATGACAACCCAATTGAAAAATGGGCAAAATATATGAGTAGACATTTCTCCAACAGCAAGATAAAAGTGACTAACAAGTACATGAAAAGATGCTCAATGTTATTAGTCATCAGGGAAATGTAAATCAAAACCACAGTGAACTACCACTTCATAACCAGTAGGATGATTAGAATAAAAAAAAAACAGATAATAAGAAGTAGAGGTGAGGATGTAGGGAAAACAAAACTCTTACACACTGCTGGTGGGAATGCCAAGTGATGGAGACACTTTGGAAAATGGTCTGGCAATTCCTCAAAATGTTTAATATAGAGTTATCATATGATCCCACAAGTTCACTCGTAGAGAAATGAAAATACATGCCCACACAAAAACTTTTACGTGAATGTTTACAGCAGCATTATTCATAACAGGCAAAAAGTGAAACAATCCAACTATCCATCAACTGATAAGTGGATAAACAAAATGTGGTATGTCGATATGATGAAATATTATTTGGCATAAAAGAAATAAATCTCTGATATATACAATTGGAATGAGCCTTCAGAACATTATGCTAAGTGCTAAGTAAAAGCAGCCAATCACAAAAGACCACATATTTTATAATTCCATTTATAAGAATGTCCAGAATAAGCAAATCTGTAGAGAAACACAGTAGGTTAGTGTTTGCCTAGGGCTGGAGGAATGGGAGGGTGAGTAATAAAGGGCAAAGGGCATCTTTTAGGGATGATGAATATTTTGTAAATAACTACGGTACCATTTGCACAAATTTAGGAATATAGTAAAAACCATTGAACATTTTACTTTAAATGGGAGAACTGTATGGTATGTAAGTGGCATTTCAATAAAGCTGGTACGAAAAGTGAATTGTATATGGAGAAATGAATATAACATATAGAAAGGAGGTAGAAAGGGGCTAGAGGGGGAAGGGAAAAGAGAGAGAAAAAAAAAGTAGAAGAAAAATGCAAGGAATGAAAAGTCAGAAGAGGAAGAGAAAGAAAAACACAAGAGGCATGCCTGAAAAGAGATAACAAGAGAATAGTAGGAAGAAGCTAGTTGAACAAAAGGCAGAGAAACTAATTTAGCTTTTCAAGGCCTGTATGGAATTAAAGGAACCAAGTCCCACGACCACTTATTGCCACTGTCCTGTTAGATCTGTTAGCTATTACTAACCACTCTTCACTGTCTGGTTGCCTGACTTGGAATCAAGAGTAGGGGTCCATAGCAAACTTTGGTGGACAATTTTTCTGGGCTTCAACTTCTATAACCAGAGCACTATCTTTTCATAGGGTATTTTGCAAAGGGCTGGTGGTGCCTTCACTGGCTCTGTCCTGAAACCCTTCTAAGATTTTGTAGGGGACCACCCTGCCTGGTCTCAGGAAGCTGTTACCCCCTGTGACTTAGGCTGAGTGAGAAACCTCCGGATCAGGAGCCACTAAGGAGACTAAACTTATTCCCCTGGCATGAATGCTACCTGTTTATTCTGTGCCTGGCCTTTAATGCTAGATCAGTTACCAATGACGGGTAACAATTCTCTAGGATAGAGAATGGACCTAAGACAGGTTCTGATCTCCTAAAGGCCTCTGTGGAATAAGTCTCATGAGACTGTGGAAATAAATGAAGGGGCTGTAGATAGGAAGGGGTGATCGGCATCTACCCCTGCCCCCTCTTAGCCTGAGTCTTTGTACTCAGATGTGAAATATCCAAGTCTCCTTGCTCCTCTGTCTTCAGCCAAAGGAAGGCGCAGCTCAGACCGGAGACGGTGGACCCCCGGGGTAATCAGGCCTGGGACAAAGAATATGCAAGATCCTGTGAGATCTGTTTGCTGGAAGATGTTGTTAACTTGGAATTTGAAGGCACAGTCAGGAAACCTTTAAAACCTGTAGTCTTTTCATATGATAAAACTCCAGTCTCTGCCCGGAATCACAACAGAAACTCTGTTAACATCCTTGTAAGATATGTGTTCCCTTTGATCCCTTCTGCCAGACTGTCAATCCACAATTTGTGTCTACTTTCTCAATAAAAACCCACTGGGACAAAGGAAGGGGCTTCCCCTTAGGAGGGTTTAGCCCAGAGCAGCTCAAAGAATTCGAGAGTGAGCGCTCCGTCTTTGTCTTCCATTCAGAAAATTTGTTTCTGTGCATGATTATTTCTATAGTGGGTTTTTGCGTGTCCACAGACAGCCGGGTTTTAAGCGAGGTTTGAAAATCGCTACAGTCAGTCAGACAGCCTGGTGTTTTAAGCGAGGTTGGAAAATCACTATAAGATTTGCTTACTAAGAAACTCTCATTTAGTTGGCAACACCTCAACTAGGATCTTGGCCTCTTCTCCTCCAACTTGAGATATCACCAAGGACAGATTTTTCCTCTAAGTATAAAGATTTAAGAGAAGAGAGCTCTTCCCTGACAAGTCTCTTCAGTGGACCATTCCTCCCCACTCCCCATTACTCCTAAGTCAGCCCAGGCCACAGTAGCTGTGATATGCCACCCAGACAACCAGCTGTCAGCCTCCCCTGGGAATTTTCCTTGCTGAGGAGTGCCGCCTTCCCCACAGTCACACCCCTTCCCTGGTGGCAGTCTTTATCCAATGACTGGTTAATATAAATATACAAAGGCCTGAGCTCCCACCCCAACTCCAGACAGCCCAGCTAGCTACCTTAGCTTCAGAGCTGCCTGCAGCACAGCACAGCTCCTCCCTCAGCCAAAGTCTGGACCCAGGACCACTCTCTCATGAACATTTTGTGCTGATCCTCATCTCAGTGTCTGCAGCTGGGAACCCAACCAGAAGTGGGATGGTCTGAGGAAACCAGCTACATGTGGTATGATTCCTTTTATGTGAAATGTCCAGAATAGGCCAATCCATAGAGACAAAAAGCAGATTAGTGTTTGCATAGGGTCACAAGAAATGAAAGAAATTGGGATCATGCCTAAGGAGCAAATGGTTCTTTGGGGGAGGAGTAATGAAAAGGCTCTAAAATTGATGGTGATTTTGGAGCCAGAACCCTGTGAATATACTAAAAGACATTGAACTGTTCACTTTAAATGGGAGAATGGGATGGCATATAAGTCATATCTCAATAAAGCTATTAAGAAAAAAAGAAATTGATATAACAGATAAATTTACAGATAAATCCACATTGAGAGAGCTTGTTGCCAGCAGACTCGCACTACAAGAAAAGCTAAAAGAAGTTTCTTAGTCCAAAGGAAACCAACATCATGTTAAACTGCACCTGCAGGAAGAGTGAAGAGTATGGAAAAGTGTATGGAGGTGAGATACACACCTCCCTGCTGACCCTCTTCATATACACACATATACACGCACATAGACAAATATATGGTCTTCTTTTCTTTAGAAGATATGATTCACTATTCTACAGAGTTTTATAATTTCCAGATTGATGAACATTTTGATTATTTAAAGTCCAGAGCTACTACGAATAAATCTATCAACATTCACATACACATCTTTGCAGAGATCCTTTCGTTTTTCCCATTACTCCTGGGTAAATACATAAGAGCAAGGTCACTGGGTTGTATGATAAATAGGAGCTGCCAACATGTTTTCCAATGTGTCTGTACTACTAACAATGTATGGGAGTCCCACATCCTTGACCAAACTTGATAGCATCAGTCTTTTTAGCCATACTGGTGGTTGTGTCGTGGGAGTTCATTATGGTCTTAATTTACTTTTTCCAGGTGACTAACTATGCTAAGTGCTTTTGCTACCAATATATTGTCTTTGACGGAATGTCTTCAAATCTTTTGTGCATTTATTTTTGTTTGTTTGTTTATATTGAGCTGTAAGAGTTCCTTACATTCTTCATTCAAATTCTTTATTTTACATATATTTTTGCAAAGATTTTATCCCAACTGTGGCTTGTTTTTTTGTTTCAACAGTGACTGTTGAAGAGCAAGAGTTTTTATTTTGATGAAATCCAAATTATTAACTATTTCTTTTTGCCTCATGCTTTTTTTTTAATTTAAGAAATTCTTGTCTTACTGTTGCTTAGATCTTCTCCTAACTTTTTTTCTAGAACTTTTAGAATTTCTCCTCTTACATTGAGGTCTACTGCCCATTTCAGGTTAATTTTTAGTATATGGTATGAAGTGAAGATTGAGGAGAAATCTTCTCATTTTTTCTCATATGGATCTTCAGTTATCTCAGCACTGCTTAATGAAAAAAACTCATATTCCCCATTGAATCACCTTGGTACCTCTACCAACAATTAACTGTGAGAGTCTATTTCTGAACTCTACTCATTTCTGCTAAACATGTTATCACTGTCTTGATTATCATAGAAAAAGAGCAGGATTTTTCAGCAGCAGCAATATTGACATTTTAGATCCATGTGTTGCGGCCTAGGGAGCTCTTCTGTGCACTATAAGATGTTTAGCAGGATCCTGACTTCCACCTACTGGGCCAGTAGCACTCCTCCCTCAGATTATGAAAATTTTAAAACATCTCCAGACATTGCCAAATATCCTCTAGGGGGCAATGTCACCCTGGACAGAGACCCACTGCTTTAAATCAAGTCTTGAAAGCAGTTGTGTAAATCCTCCAACTGTGCCAATTTCCTTCCTTTCCTCCTTTCCTTCCTTCTTCCCTCCCTCCCTCCCTCCCTCCCTCCCTCCCTTCCTTCCTTCCTTCCTTCCTTCCTTCCTTCCCTTCTTTCTTTTGAAATTATTTTGCCGTTTCCAGGATTTTTGCATTTTCATATCAATTTTAGAATTAGGTTGTCAATTTCTACAAAAGTGCCTCCTGAATTTTGAATATGATTGCATTGTCAGATCACTTGGGAGATAATTGGCAAATAAAAATATCTGATCTTCTGATTCATAAATATGTGTAAATGTTTTCTTTAAAAATAGGAAAGACAGCACCTGCCTCCTGTTTGTTCTCCATGGGTCCTCCCAGATGATGGTAGGAGACTTTGTGAATTGTGGAGAAGACCTGACATAGCATGGCTCTGTTCTTACTTTTCCCAGATGGCTCTAGAGTGGTTGTGTTTTGGACCACTTTTCTCCCTCTTCTATCTGGTAAACATGGTAAACTTCAGGCTTAGCTTATTTTCTAGAAGATATACTCATCTCTGCCCATGACTAGGGCTCAAAGCAGGTTAATGCACTCAGAACAGTGATTCTGACTAAATGAGTTTTCAGATCTCCCTCAGGTAAGTCATCCCATGATCTAGACTTGGCACAGACTGGGTTGTGACCGAAGATTCAAGCTGTTGTTCTCAATTCAGTTTTACTAGTCATAGGATGGATAACTTTATCTGCTGGACTTTGATGTTTCTCTCTTTTTTAAAAGTATATTTTATTGATTATGCTATTATAGTTGTCTCATTTTTTTCTCCTCTTTACCTCCCTCCACCCCGCACCCCCCTCTCTATCATTCCCCCCACTTTAGTTCATGTTCATGGTTCATACATGTAAGTTCTCTGGCTTTTTCATTTTCTACACTATTCTTAACCTACCCCTGTCTATTTTGTACCTAAAAATTATGCTTCTTATTCCCGGTACCTTCCCCCCATTCTCCCCTCTCCCCATTCCAGCTGATTACCTTCCATGTGATCTACATTTCTGTAATTCTTTTCCTGTTCTAGTTGTTTGCTTAGTTTGTTTTTGTTATTTAGTTTCAATTGTTGATAGCTGTGAATTTGTTGTCATTTTACTGTTCATAGTTTTTGATCTTCTTTTTCTTAGGTAAGTCCCTTTAACATTTTATTTAATAAGGGCTTGGTGATGATGAACTCCCTTAACTTGAACTTATCTGAGAAGCACTTTATCTGCCCTTCCATTCTAAATGATAGCTTTGCTGGATAGAGTAATCTTGGATGTAGTTGCTTGTCTTTCATGACTTTGAGTACTTCTTTCTAGCCCTTTCTTGCCTGCAAGGTTTCTTTTGAGAAATCAGCTGAAGGTCTCATGGGAACTCCTTTGTAGGTAACTCTCTCCTTTCCTCTTTCTGGATCTTTCTGGTGTGGTCCTCTTTGGATCCAACTTGTTTGGGACTCTCTGAGCTTCCTGGACTTGCATGTCTATTTCCTTTGCCAGATTGGGGAAGTTCTCCTTCATTATTTCTTTTTAAAGTTTTCCATTTCTTGCTCTTCTTCTTCTCCTTCTGGCACCCCTATGATCTGGATGTTGGAATGTTTGAAGTTGTCCCAGAGGTTCCTAAGCCTTTCCTCATTTTAAAAAACTTCTTGTTTCTTTCTGTTCCACCTGAATGTTTATTTCTTCCTCTGTTCCAAATAGTTGATTTGAGTCACAGTTTCCTTCCCTTCACTGTTAGTTCTCTGTATATTTTCTTTTATTTCCCTTTGTACAGCCTTTACTTCTCCCTTTATTTTGCATCCATAATCAATCATTTCTATGAGCATCCTGATTACCAGTGTTTTGAAATCTGTTTCTGATAGGTTGTCTATCTCTTTGTCACTTAGTTCTTTTTCTGGAGCTTTGATTTGTTCTTTCATTTGGGCCATATTTCTTTGTTTTGGCACACCTGTTACATTGTTAAGAGTGGAGCCTTAGGCATTTGCGAGGGTGGGGCAACACATTTCACTGCATTGTGGTACTATATGTGAGGAGGGGTCAGAGAGGGAACAGTGCCACTTGCTCAGCTCTCACCCTGCTCTCTGTCACTTCCCCAACTACCCACAAGCAAATTGAGCCCTTCTGGTGCTGATTCCATGGTGGGTGGGTTTCTGTACATTATAGGACCCCATAGGTCCCTCCAACAGACTCTCCCTTGTGAGATTGGGAGTTTCTTCCACCACTGCCACCCCTACAGATTTTTATAGCCAGAGGTTTTGATGCTTTATTTTCCTGGCACTAGAACCCTGAGTTGTGCAGTCTGTCTCCCTCCCCAGTTGTTCACCCCAGTTTATCTGCACATGAATGTGGGAGTGCCCAGTCTGCCAGCTACCACCTCACTTAGAGTCTTCTCCACCCTGGCTGTTCATGTCAGACCCTCCTACCAGTCTGAATGAATCTTTCTTCTTTAACTTCTTGGTTGTTGGACTTCCATACAGTTCAATTTTCTGGCAGTTCTGGTTGTTTTTTTGTTTTTAAATTCATTGTCATCCTTCTTTTCATTATGTGAGGAAGCAAAGCCTATCCACCTACACCTCCATCTTGGCCAGAAGTGATGATATCTCTCTCTTTACCAGTATGAAACTCAAGCAGTGGAAAGAAGAATATTTTATAGAGTACCCTACAAATCCCAACAAGACCAAAAATTCAAGTCAGATGATTTAGTATGGAAGAAGACTTGATGTCTTTGACCCCTGCACATGACTAAAATTTAAATTTCATTTTGAAACATGAAAATAGTGATGTACCAGTGGAGTTAGTATTTTATGCATGGATGAATTCAATTGATCACGTGCTTATTTTCTCATTTAGATGGTTGCCTTGGCAACTGCTACATCAAAGCATGGTTTTTACAACTTTCACATACAGAGAACCTTCTTAAAGTAACAATAGCATTAAGTAAAAAGTGATGCCTTTTTTACAAGCTACTAAAATTTTTATATATCATATAAAAATTGCCTATCAAGTATGAAATACTCAAAAGTAGAAACCAGAAGATGCACAACATGTAATTGGCTTTTCTTACAGCTGAGAGTGCTTCTCATGTGCGTTGTGGTACAGTATCAAGATTTGTGACCTGGTCTTTTATGAACAATGGAGAAAAGGATAGTGGTTATGCAAACTTCTATAAGTATGCTCTCCAGACAATGGCTTCATTTCAATAAGCATTCATTTGATCAATTGCACTGCTAGAATTTTGAGCTATAATACTGAGTAAAATTTGGTCCAACATCTTGAGAAGTTTGCAATCAGTGGGAACCATTCACTTGTTCATTCATTCATTCAACAAACATTATAAAGCACCTGTATTGTGCCAGGCGATTTTCTAAGAGGTGGGGTTAGGGAGTGGTGCACAGTGAGCAGTAGAACAAACAAAACTCCTTATCCTTGATGGGGATTTACATTCTAATGAAAAAAAAAAAACAATAAGGAAGTCAAGCAATAAAATACATTTATCAGGTTGTAAAAAGTGCTGCTGAGAAAAATAAAGCAGAGAAGAGGAATAAAGTAGGTGTGTGTGTGTGTGTGTGTGTGTGTATTGAGGGCACAGTGGTAATTCCTTTTCTTTGATCACAGAGAAACCTCAGTATGTTAAAACTAATGAGCTAGACTCTTTTTAGACAATCACAGCTTTGTTGGCAGAATTTAAAGAATCATGGTAGGTCTAGCATCAGGTATGGGTTCTGCTGTCCTTGGGGTGTTGACCTTGGCCACATCAGAGTTCATAGAGCTTCTTCACAGTTTGTCAGCTCTGCCCTTGACAACCATACAGAGCACATGTGTTGTTCTTCTCCATTTTTTCATCACCCCTGGAAATTAGGGGCAACCTGAGGGAAGCACAGTGGTCAAGCTTAGTCTTCCTGGGACCACTCTTCTGAGGGTACATGGTCTGCCTTCAGGGTTGCAGTTTTTAGAGAGGGGAAGGGAGGGAGCAAGAGAGGGAGAGAAACATCAATGTGTGGTTGCCTCACCCCCTACTAGGGACCTGGCCCACAACTCAGGCATGTACCTTGATTGGGAATTGAACCGGCAACCCTTTGGTTTGCAGTTCGGCACTCAATCCACTGAGCCAGACCAGCCAGGTCTACCTTCTCAGTTTTTAAAGCCTTCTCTTTTGCCTCAGTCTTGGGAAAGGATTTTTCCTTTTTATTATTTATTTATTATTTCATTTTTATTTTATCTTATTATTTCTATTAATTTTTGAGCTATTTTCTTAGAGAAGAAAGTATAATTTCAAATAATGCAGTCAAGACAGACTTCTAGAGAATGTACTTTGTTTAATCATACATATTAAACGAACACTAGGAGGACGTGAGAGAGCTGGGGATGAAGATCTGTGGGACAAGTGCAACACGCCGCGGTAAGAGTCTGCCTGGCGTGCTGCAGGTAGGTGAGGCGAACATAAAAACACACTTGTAGTAAACAGTGCTTGTGCTAAAGAAAATACTCCCAGGCAAGGAACACTTAGACCAGGGGTGTCAAACTCATTTTCACCGGGGGCCACATCAGCCTTGCAGTTGCCTTCAAAGGGCCCAATGTAATTTTAGGGTGGTATAAATGAACCACTCCTTAACAGTTAAGTGAGAGCTCAGTGCTGCCACCGGGTAGAAACAAGGTGCTGGGCTGGATAAAACAAGGAGGAGGGCTGGATTTGGCTCGGGGGCCTTGTGTTTGCCACTGGTGACTTAAACCTTGTATAAGTAACCCATATACATTCACTTTAAGGATTTCAACTACATTTACAAACAGTGACTACTTAACCAATATAATAGCAAGGTGGATGTGTTTATTATGAAGATAAAGAAGAGGAAAACTTAGGTAATATGTGAGCAAGACTGTGAGCATGGAAGCCATTTTGCCTGAGTTAAAAATCCCAATACTGTAACGGGCAACTTACTTCTCTTTGTCTCAGTTTACCACTTTAGAGTGGAGATAACAATTGTACCTCTGTTGCAGGATGGCTATGGGGATTTAATATTTATTTAATATTTAATAAGATTGCACATAGTATGAAAGTACCCTCGAAATTTTAAAGTGCATCCAAATCTGTCTAAAATGCAAATTCTGAGTCAGCGAGTCTGGGGTGCCCCTGAATTTCTGCTGTTACATGAAGGATGGAAAGCATTTGGAATGGTGCCTGGCACATGGTATGCTCTAAATAAATTCAGCTATTATTATGCTTTCACACAGTTGAGTTGGCAGGAAAACTAGATTAAAAAGCCAACAATTCTCCCCCTTCTCTCAGATATTTCCTGACAATTCTCCATCCTGGAATAGCATTCTACTGCATTCTGAGTTCAAGTGATGGATATGTATGCAGATAATACATTTTTCATCTTTAAGATCCATGAATAGCAGCACGTGCTTTGGATTTATGGTTTTAAGCTGTATCAGAGTACTCAATATCTGTGCAAAGTAGACGTTCAATAAATATATTGGATGAAAGAAATGTCCAGCCTTTCCTATATAAATCCTCCCTCTAGGAATAAACAGTTCTGTTGGAATTTGGTTTTATTTTCTTTTTCTTTTTTATTATCCTCACCTGAGAACATTTCTTCATTGCTTTTGGAGAAAGGAGAGGGCGAGGAGGGGAGGGGGGGGGGAGAGAGAGAGAGATCAATGTGAGAGAGAAACTTCGATTTACCACCTCCCGTAGGCGTCCTGACCAGCCATCAAACCTACATCCCAGGCTTGTACCCTAAATGGGAAATGAATGAGCAACCTATTGATGTGCAGGACAACGCTCCAACTAACAGAGTCACATCAGCCAGTGCTGGTTTTATTTGAATACAGTTGCTGGTGGGCCAAATCATTATTTCAAGATGTTACAACTGTGCTCCAAATCCAAAGTATGTTGCTCTGGTCTGATTGCGTTGAATTCTTGTGCCAATGCCCACCAACCCAAGCACTTCCTCCAGGGCTCCTCAGAGCTGAACTCACGTGCTAACAGCGCCCTCTGCTGTTCTCAGTCAAGTCTGTGCTTCCAAATCCCATCTGGAGAACTGCCAAACAGAATTCACACTGGATCACTGACACGGTGGAGGAAAGTGGCATCTGCCTCTAAAGGAGGGAGGATGGCAGTCCAGTGCCTCCCCACACCGGGAGAGGCTAGTCTTCAGGATTTTGGAGAAGAAACAAAAGCGGATTGCAGTTTTCTGTCCCTCATAAGCACTGACTTACTCTACTAACCTCCTTCTTTGCACATTAACCTGTCTTCATCCTTCATTCTCCTACTCCTTAAGGTTAGTTAAGTCACCTGCCCCTTATTCCATCTTTGGACAAATCTGGGGAAACAAGCCAGCCCTCAGATTACAAGCCCCTGCCCACTAAGCAAGAGCACTTAAGCTCACTGTGATTAGGCCCTGTTTGTGCATCCCCTTAATATTTTCAGTGCTTTTCAGTATATTCAGAGTTGTGCAGCCAGCACCACTATCTAATTTTAGAACATTTTTATCATCTTGAAAATAAATTCCTTACCAATCAGCATTCATTCCCCAATTTCCCCACCCCCTCGGTCCCAGGCAACCATTAATCCACTGTCCATAAATCTGACTATTCTAGACATTTCATAGAAATGGGATTATACAATATGTGGCCTCTTACGAATGATGTGTTTTGCTAACATGCTTTCAATTTGTAGCATATATCAACACTTCATTCCTTTTTATTGCTGAATAATATTCCATTGTACAGATATACCACATTTACTTATCAACTTGCCAGTTTATGGATGGGAGGGTTGTTTCCACTTTTTGGTTATTATGATAAATATAAATACTTATTTGTAAATATTTGTTGACAAGTTTTGTGTGGATGTGCAGTTTGATTTCACTTGGGTAGGTACCTAGGAATAGATCATAAAGTTACTGACCATACACAGTAACTTTATGGAGGTCTGCCCTCACAAAGTTACTTAACATTTTGAGGGTCTGAACATTTTGAGGGTTTGCCAGACTGTTCACATTCCTTTTCCTTTAAGTGGAACTTCATAACCCGTCCCCACCTAAGAATAAAGAGCAGTAAAAGGCAAATGTTGTTATTTTGATGACTAAATAGAATGCTTCTAGAGTGATGATTGGGAGATTTCTAACATATGTGAGTCAGCCTTGATTCCTCAAGAGCAAAAGTGCAGGTCTTGACCCAGAGAATTGTTCCTGTATATTATTCACCTCTTCAGAATCTCTGAGCTTTTCTTTCTAGACAGTTCCATACATGAGCATAAATGCTTTCTCATTTTTTTTGAAGCATAGTTTTCTGACCGACTACTTTGACAGCTTCATTCATGTCTGAATTTCCACCAAAATGTTCATTATTATGAGATACTCTCACTGAAAAAAAGTAATGTGTATGATATAAATTATTTTTACTGATTTTTTTCTGAGTTCTTTACTTTTACAACTGGAAACTAAGATGCCCAATTTACTTTTTTTTAATCCTCACCTGATGATATTTTTCACTGCTTTTAGAAAGAGAGAGAGAAAAAAAAACATCAATTGGTTGCCTTCTCCTACGGATGGGCCCCAGCCATGGACTGAACATGCAACTTGGGTATCCAGCGTACTTTTGATTACATTTAAAAGTTTTTCTGATTCTCTCCCTGGCTGTCTTGAGTCATACTGATGTGATTTCATTTTGTCCATGTTACCTCATAATTTATGATAATAACAAAAAAAAGGACCTAACCCAAGCCAGTGTGGCTCAGTTGGTTGAAGTATCATCCCATAACGAAAAACTTGCAGGTTTGATTCCTGGTCAGGGCACTGGTGCACGTGACCCCTGGTCCAGATGCATACGGGAGGCAACCAACTGATACTTGTCTCTTGTGTCGATGTTCCACTCTCTCCCTCCCTCTCAACCTTTCACTCTTTCTGTAAAAACAATGGGGAAAAAAGTCCTCTGATGAGGAAGATTAAATACATAAATTTAAAAAGACCTGCAGAAGTGTCTCCATTCCTAACTATCTGGAAACAACTATTTAGGCTGAAACTAACATCGCTTCAGTAGAAAACCACAGTGAAATGCAAGAGGGAAGACAGGATTTTTAAAATATGCCTTCTCCATAGAAATTCACAGTCAGGTAGTGGCACGTGGAGAGCTGCAGGCATCAGCCAGAGGAGAACTCTTCACAACTGCTGGGCTGGGATGGGCACAGAACTGCAGCTGTTCATTCAGGGACTCAACAAGGAACAGTTCTTACAGACCATTGTAGTCTGGGTTCTCTAATTCAAAGCTAATTCAATGCTTACTTCACTGCACAACTGACTCTTCAAATTTCTCAGCATTTCCCAAAATGTGTATAGCTGCTTATACCAAACAAACCTAAACATCAACAAAGATATATTATACCTATATTTATATATATATTCCTATGCTTGAAATATTCCACTACTTAGGATGGAAAGATGATTTCATCAAAGATCTTTTCATCAAAGATGAAAAGTCATTTGTAAGCCAAAGTATATCACCAAAATGTACATTGTTTAGGAATGCATGGATATATGGAGGCTGTCAAAGAGGCACCAAGTATAATGTAAATCTTCCCATATGCCATAATCACATTCACAATGATGACATATTATTTTTTTCATAAAAAGTAAAGGGTAAAAAATAAAACTACTGATAATAAGAGGGCAGGAAGAAACTTTGAGAGCTGATGAAAAATGTATGGTATAGATTGTGGTGATGGCTTCACAGGTGCATACTTGCCTCCAAGTCCATCAAGTTGTATACATTAATTATATACAACTTTTCATATGTCAAAATATTCAAAGTAAGAATTATTAAAATTTTTAAAAAGCTGTTTTTCATCCCTCCCAAAAAAGTAGAGATGTGCATATGGAATGTCTGTGTTTCTCTAAACTTTCAAGGTGAACAAAGCAGTCTAAGAGGACTTTTGGTTGGTAATCAAAGAACAGGCATCCTTGATGTACTAAAGCAAGCAAACCTATGTCCCAGTTCCCTGGATGTTTATCTGCATCCCTCAGGTGTCCCTCCCACCCCTGCCTCACTGAGTCACACTTGAGTTCCTCCGAACCTGGCATGCCTCCAAGGCTGCCTCAACTGTTCTCTCCCACTCTTGCTCCCCTGTCCTACTTAGCATAGGTTTTTTAATCACTGCTGGCTCAAAACAGCCAACTCTCCACAAAATGCTTATGGAATCAATAAAATGTCTCAGAGGAAACATGCTGTCAATTGTCCTGATCAACACATTTCTATAGCTCAAGACATTGAGATAATGGGCCAAGTTACTAAGAGATTCACATTAAAATGCCCATGATAATAAAATGACAGGAGAAAATAGAAGCTAGAATCACGTGAAAACATTCTGAGTGTCAGGATAGTTGGGGGACCTTACAGGAAGGGAGACGTGCCACTTCATATAGGTTCATTCTAGGGCATTCTGGCCTGCTTACCATACCTAATGCAAAACCCAGGGTGAAAGAAGTGACTTAAACATAAGAGGGAACTCTGTCCTGGGCTTCAGAATTCATACGCTGAGAGGGGAAAATTTTGAAAAGCACTGCCCACCATACTCTGTCCAGGAAGGATCTTCTCAGGGGAGACTCTTCTGTGTTCAGGAACATTTTATGGATGTTTCATCAAGGACAAGAGCAGGATACAGGTCACCTTGAATCATGCGGGGAGGGCTGACAGAATGAAGTGTTGGCATTCTCAGCCGTCATAATTTTCAAAAAGCACTTTAGTGTCTACTCTAGCTATTTTATGTTTCCTGGTAGGTTAGTTCCTCAAATATTCACAACCATTTTCAAATTCAATAAGAGTACATCATCTTGCTTTTTGGAAGGAACACAGCCCCAGGAGTAACATGGGAGAGCAGGAGGAAGAGGCAGTGGCTGGGTCCTCAAGAGTCACTCTGCTGTCCACAGTGACAATGGTGTATTCAGGGTCCGTGTGCTAACAATGTATTGCCCACATGTCACCTGTGGGTCTGAGGAGAGTCAGCTTTGTAAGTCACCTGGCAGTGGTACTCACCAAACACAGCAATTCTAAGCCAGCTAGTAGGATACACAGTCATCCCCGGTGCTTAGAAACTACCATAAATTCTCTAAGACTTTATTTGAATTGAGGTAGTTTTAGCCACGTTGCTCACTGGCATCTGTGACCCTGGGCCCCTTTGGAGGAGGAGAGCAGCAGAGGGGAGGAAACACATGTCCTTTCCGGCTTCCGAGGGGAGTGACAGCAGCGAGCTGTCTAAGAGGGGCTGGGACAATGTGGCAACCCTGCTTTGGACACCCAGAGGAGGTGGTAACATCCTTCCCAGCTCAAACACAAAAGGAGCCCTTCCTCTAGGGATCTCAACCAATATCCCTATCCCACAGGTTGCTGGGCAGGAACCACATGACTGAACTCTCCAGAGCTTCTCTTCCCATCTTCTTGGAAATGACAGTTTACTGTGAAAGCACAAGGAAGTCCACATATCCTCTAATATGATGAGATTCATCCAACAAAAGAATTATGCAAATTTCTTGAATGTACAAGATCAGTAGAAGCCTCCTTGGCAAATATACCACTGATATGAGAACTCAGTGACTTGGCATCTTGGCATGTTTTTCCCTCTCAGGGCTGTACACTTAAAGATCAAGGGGCATCAGATGCTGAGAATCCATGTAAATACACACACAGCATTAAATTTTTACCTATGTGCCCTGCTGGAGACATATAGGTAGTGGAAACAACCTTGACCTTGAACTAGAGATGATAATTGAGAGAAGGGGCCACTGGGACCTCCTGCACTGAGTGCACCTTTCCTCTTTTGCTGGGCAGCCTGGATGCCAGGGGAGAGCCTGGCTGTGGATCCAGAGAGGCAGCGAATGAAAGCTCAGTTAGCTAGAGGGCTCACTCACTTGCTCACAATGACATTCAACTCTAGAGCCATAATATCTCATGAGATCATTGGTCGTTTTAATTTTTTAAAAGATTTTATGTATTTGTTAGAGAGAGGGGAAGGGAGGAAGAAAGAGAGAGAAACATTGACTGGTTTTGTCTCACACACACTCCCACATGCCTGACTGGGAAAGGAACCTGCAACCTTTCGCTTTGAGGGATGGTCCCCAACCAACCAAGCCCCCCTAGTAAGAGAAGAGATTATCGATAGTTTTAAATGATATGACCACTCTTACCCCATTTTCTGGCTTTATTTTCTTGTCCAGGTCTGAAATTACTGGAGTACTTGTTTATTTCCATCCAGGACCCTTCACCAACATAAGCTCCTGAAGGCAGGCACCTAGACAGCTGCTCTTCCATAGGCCTGTTTTCTCATGGTCAGAGAATGCTCGGCACGTAGTAACTGCTTAGTAAAGATCCACTGAATTAATGAAGGTGAGATGAGTGCATCTGTAAAGCACATAGTAGAGACTTAGTAACTGTGGGTTTTCTTCCTTAAGAGCTTAGCTTTCCCTCTGCAGTGTGTGGCGTGAAAATGACCTGGACTGAAGCCCTGCCCAAATCAGGCCTCAGAAGTCAGCAGAGTCTTCATTGTTAGGGACAAGCTGGTCTTTGCTACATCCTTTGACCTCTTACAAAGAAGCCTTCCTTAGCTACTCCCTTCTTGCAAGTCCCGGATAAGAATTTAACTTTAAGTTCACAACCATTTTTTGGTACGTTGGCCTCATTACCCTTCCTTACATTCATTTCTAAAGCTTCGTCCTCTCTGCTGTGGTGCTGCATGACCTGGGTGAAACTCTCCAGTTGTTGTCGTGGTCACTCAATAGATGGCACTCTCTCTCTCCCACAACACCAGCCTTCCTCACAGCCCAGGAGATTTTTTGATTAATCATTAGACTACAGTTAGGTGAACAACAGAGTGGCAATACAAGATAGTCATGCTGATTATTTTGCAACTTTTCTTCCCTCCCATATGTCACGCCCTACTCCTTGCTCTTGTTTTCTGTTTCTTGAGAGTTTAACCAGTGCCCTACAACCTTGAACTTATGGAAGACCTGTTGACCCTTTTCCTAAGAGGAACAGGGATGGACAGGAGACATTCAGGCTAAGTTCTATGCTGGAATCCCAGCTTCAATTATTTTTTCCATTCATTCACTCACTCACTTGTTCATTCATCAAACATTGACTGTAGGCCAACATGTACCCTGGTACTGAGAAGTACAGACTCCAGGGTGATGACCTAGGTTGGAAGCTTGCCTCTGTCACTTATTAACTTTGGGAAAATTTCTTAACCTCTCAGTGCTTCAATTTCCTGGTCTGTAAAATGGGACGACAATAGTACTGATCTCACAGGGTTGTTTCAAGGATTAAATAAATTATTATTTATAAAGCCCTAAGAACAGTGCCTGCCCCACAGTAACACTAAATAAGATCTTGTTAAATAAATACTAGCTATCTAATACTTTGCTGATGACTTGCTGAACTTTCAAATGGACATGGTAGTACTTGTTTATATTGATTATGTTGCACATTTTATCCCATTTTAACATCTCTGAAATCAAGATGAA
Source organism: Tonatia bakeri (assembly GCA_004024845.1). Lineage (NCBI taxonomy): Eukaryota > Metazoa > Chordata > Mammalia > Chiroptera > Phyllostomidae > Tonatia > Tonatia bakeri. Next base: position 291,677 of record PVIA01000895.1, read on the forward strand.
ATGTCATAATTTGGCAATTGTTTTCCTTTGGAATGATATACAAAAATAATTATTGATCTTTAAGTTGATGGCATATTGGGCCAGCAGAGTCATGCAGCGGAAGCATGCTAGGCTCATAAATTGATGGTATATTGTGTTTGGTAAAATATGACAATAATAAATAACATCTCTCCCTTTTTGCTAGTCTTTTCCTCTCAGTTTGCATATGTACTAATATTTTTCCAATTAAAAAAAGAAAGAGAACCGCCCTGGCTGGTGTAGCTCAGTGGATTGAGTGCGGGCTGCGAACCAAAGCATCCCAGCTTCGATTCCCAGTCAGGGCACATGCCTGGGTTGCAGGCCACAGCCCCCAGCAACCACACACTGATGGTTCTCTCTCTCTCTCTCTTTCTCCCTCCCTTCCATCTCTAAAAATAAATACATAAAATCTTAAAAAAAAAAAATTCCTTTAAAAAAAAAAGAAAAAGAACTTTGGCTGGTGTGGCTCGGTGGATTGAGCACTGGCCTGTGAATCTAAGGGTTACTGGTTTGATCCCAGTCAAAGTACATGCCTGGGTTGTGGGCCAGGTCCCCAGTAGGGGGCACACAAGAGGCAACTAACTTCACATTGATGTTTCTCTTCCTCTCTTCCCCTCTCTCTAGAAATAAATAAAATCTTAAAAAAAAGAAAGAAAGAAAGAAAAAGAAAGAGAGAAGAGCTCCTAACCTTGCCTCTGTTCTCAAAACATTGTTTTCATCTGTAGAACACAGCCTGCAATGGATTAAGGAGAGAGGACCCCTTTGCTTGGTGGCTCTACATGGAGATAGATGCTCAAGGGACACATCAAGAAGCCCTGATGACCTCTCTCTGGCTCTCACTCAGTCTTCCAAGGACACCCATTCATTTAAGCAGCTCCTACTGTCTCCTCCATTTATCCCAAAATACTCTCCCAACTTCCTGCACCCAGAATCTGCTAATCACTCTTTACCAGCCTTGGGTTATTCCTTCACTGAATGTTCATTATGCCCTTTGTACAATGTGGCACACACATGAACACGACTGTCTCTACCTGGGGAATGTTCAGTTACGGTCTCCTGTTCACAACTCACTTCACACATGTCTGATTTAAGCCACTAATCAGCCATTGAGATGGATGTCTACTGTTCATATTTTTCAGACAAGAAACTGAGGGAAGGAGGGATTAAATTACATCCTCAAGGTCAAGGGCAAAACCAGGATAGTCGTCCATAGAGAAGTAAACTAGACCATGATGCCTGCTCTCAGGGACTGTCCTCATTGACCCCACCCCAAACTGTAGCAGCCTTGGCTAAAGTTAAAATCTTTGGGAGCACACCCACCAGCCAAGACCCTAGTCCCCTATAGCAGACTCAGACTCCTGACTCTTCTTTTTTTGCCTCAGGTATGTGAGGTTGGAGGTTGAAAGGGTTAGTCCATGGTCAACAAATACTTGCTGAGCAGCAAACACCTGCTAGGTTCTGGGAGTTCACCTTAACCTCACCTTGAGGTAGATTTGGGTAGGCATTAATACCGAAAATTCCTTGAGCAAGAAATCATAATAGAGACCCTGTATAATGTGCTCATGTTTTTAAAAGACAGGCAATAGTGTGTCTATTTGTGTTTCTATTTTTAATTATTATATTTTTATAATGAGGATTCTGTCCAAGCTTGACATCTGGGTGGAAGCCCCTTCAGAGCTAGGGAAAGGCACAAGGCCACCCAGCTGAGGCCTCTGTCCACTGTTCAGGTTGCGGGGACTTGGGACTTCAAATAAAGCCTGACCATACTGTGGTGCACTCCACACCCCCAGGTGTCTGCTGAGTCATGGCCAACCCCCATGGGGATGGGTGAGGAAGGCTGCTCTTTAAAGTAACAGATTGTTGCACTTACAGACTTGCCAGTCCTCAATGCCCCAGAGCACAGGTATCCCTTACGGAGTTGATTCTGGCAGAAAAAGGGGGCCCAGGGGCAGGTCATGATCTGAAAAATCTATTATCCTTATGAAGTTTTGAAATCTTTGGCAGAAGACAACATGAACTTACTCCATTGTACAACTTGCAGTGGGGGGAGGGGGGTCTTTTTTATTTTTTCAGGTGGGAGTGAGTGGGTGCCATTTACCTCACTAGCCTGCTGGCCGCACTGTCTTCTTAATGTTGGTGTCCTGCTGCTCAGATCCAGTAATAACCACATGAGTCCTCTCAGGTAAGTGGTTGAACTCTACCTTGCCCAGCTTTCTTCATAAGGTGTAGAGGTGCCCGACTCAAAGGGCTGTGCCCAGGTGAAATGAAGTGACTTACCTCTTTGTAAATCACAAGATTCTAAACAAAGGTTGATTGTTTTAACTCTACTTATTTATTATTTTGTGGTGTAGTTTGAAGGCATCTGCTTCAAATCTCTGTCCCAGAATTGTGTGTGAAAGGGCACAGCGCCTAGGACTTGACAAAAGGGGACAAAGCTTACACTGATACTTTGGTGACGCTGGTCATTTATCATTCTCTGCAGTAAAGGAATGCTGGACATCAGGGAGAAAACACCCTCCACCAAGAGAAGAATAAAGACTTTTTCCTGCCACACCCACCTCACTTCATGGTGCTCCCTCATTCTTAACCTCCCTCAGAGCCATCCCCACCCTGCCCTGGCTCCCTGATCACAAACCTTCAACTCTCAAGATAACAAACCTTGAAGCATGCTGAGATGAAAATGGCTGATATGCCCAGGTTGTAAAAGGGAACACAGACTCAACCTTGAAGAGATCACCTAGTGTGACGTCTGTTGCACAGAGAGGCCCCCAGGGGCCTTGCTTCCCTCTGTCAGTGTTTTCGACTGGAACTGAGATTGTGGAACTTGGTGTTCTGGGCTGGAGAGTGCGGGTGGGGTGACGTGGGGTGTCCTCACTCCTCCCCTCGGAACTGAGAGCACATCCAACCCGGAACTCTGTGGAAGAAGACAGATTCACAGGCTTTGCTTCAGTCCTTCTATCTCCCTTAAAAACAAAAGGAATTGCTTTCAAGTTTGACCAACAAAATAATTCAGCTAAAAGAACTATTTTCTTCTCCTCCCCATACTCCACCACCCCCAAAGAAAAAAACAACTAAACAAATTTCTAAGACTTTGCTCACTGTGATTCATCTTTGGCACCTTTCCCCTTTGGGCCTCCGTGGTGGCCTTGCTGACACCTATCAAGGTTCCTGAACCTGTTCCATGCCTACCTGTCTGTCTCTCCTCCTGAACTAAAGCCTCAGTGAAGATAAACCAGGCTCCTGGGTACCCCAGTCTCATCATACATACCTGGCACATCCCAGATGCTGAATGTTGACGGAGTGAGTGAATGAAAAGGTGAAGTAGCAACAGTTAGCAACCTGAGTTTAATACTGAGATGGTCTAAGCAGAAAGCCCTTTAGAAACTAAATATGCTACATGAATATGTCCTTATGCTGATTTGGAAAAAAAAAACGAAAACAAAAAAAAAACACCATCTCTAACTATGAAGAACAAAAGTGTTTCCCTCCCATGCATCTAGCTAATTCACTCAGTTAATATTTCAGGTTCAGGGGTAAGTCCTCCATGAGAAAGTTGCCTTATTCAAGACCCTCCTTCCCCAATTTGAGTCCCTCTTCAACCTCCTTCCCTTCCTCTTTTCCTCAGCATCTCGGCAACTCATTTATTATCTCAGGGACCAGCCAATGAAAAACTATACACTCCAGCTTCTTAGAAGGACTGGAGGAACTACAGTCCCTTCCAGTCCTGTCTGGAGATCTGCTGTGCCAGCTGTGTTTGCGTATCTGAAAGGGAACCACAGACAAGGAAGATGCAGAGGAGAAAACGGCTAAGTACTGGCTCTGGGCTACTACCTCTGCCTCTCCTACTCTCTGTTCAGCCATTGCTGACCCCTCTCTCCCTAGCTGTTGCAAACCAACTTAGTTAAAAGTGCCCAATGTGGAAAGACTAGTCAAATACCAAGAAGCCCTTCCATAGCATGCCTTGGTACTGGTGAGCTCAGGTAGAATAGGAATCAGATAGTATGAAAAGGTTCCTGCTCAAAAATAAATTCTGCATGAATGCCTATTCTGTTGGTAACTAATTCAGTCCTTAATTCACTGAACAAATATGCATCTGGTGTTCCCCAGGCAAGACCTCCTCCTTCACACAGAAATGGTGTCTGTCCTCAAGCTAATCAAGAAGCAGCCAAGCATTCTGACACAAATCCAATTCACCCCAACACAAAGTGAGGTCCCTAGAATGGCAGGAAGAGCCTTGATGTGAAATGTGGATTGTTGACGTTACTGTCCTGGTTTCCAAATCTGGTCGTGGCTGTCACCAGTTCTTCAACCTGTTGGAACCTGTTCTCTCCTGTGACCATGATGATAGCAGTAACAGCTCATCCCCTGTTGCAATAGCTCTGCAGAACATGTGGGATGCCTCGGGAGAAGGACCCAGAGCTTCTAGCAAGATGTGGACACTATGTCATGCACGTGCAAAGACAGTAACATTACTCTTCCCAGAGGCAGAAACCTTGAGGAAGGTTCTCATAGGGAAGGTAGTATCTAATATAGACCTTGAAGGACAAGAAGGAATTGGCCAGGCAGAAAAGACAGGCAGGCTGATACTCAGCCAAGGGAACAAAGTTTGTGAACACTAAAGAAAGACCTTGTTTAATGTCTTAGAACTTGAGAGGTTTGGTCTTGAACGACAGGGAATGTTAGAGGACAGAGGAGATGGGAGGGGCACCCACTGCTATTCCTTTTTCCCTACATTCCCTCATGGCTCACCCTTCACCTTCTTAAAGTCATTGCTCAAATGATACCCTGACATTCCTGTGTCAAAGTGCAAGGCCTCTCCCCCTGCACTGCTGGTCACCTTTGCTACTCTCAGTATTTATTGTCAAAGACAATGTAAGTGTACTTTTATATTTATAGTCCTCAGCACCCTCATCCCCTCCCTTCCCACCACCTACATAGAATGGAGAATTTTGGCATTTTCTTCACAGACAGAGCCCATATGCCTGGCACACAGAATGGACTGGATGCCATTTCATCCACTCCACACGTATCTGTCAGCTGTGTACAAAGTATGGTGCGTGGGCTTGTTGACAAGAGAGATCTGTCTGCTCCAGGAGCAATGTCACTGTGGATGTGTGGGGGTCACTCTGCTAGTTTGTGAGAGACCCCCTGAGGAATCTGGTTACATTTGCCTTTCTTCAGCCACTCCCTACAGCTTTTCCAAATGCAAATACTTCTGGGGTTGTGTCCACTCTCAGTAACATTTGCGTGACCAGGTGTGTGTCTGCTGCTGGGAGAGGTAACTTTGAGAATCCAAGGAGAATGCCAGGTGCCTGGGGGAGGAGGAAATGTTGAAAGGCCAGGGTAGGGGTTCAGGAATGGTGGCGCCCAGAGACACGTCGCCTCTTTCACAATCTGGCCTGGGGCTGTCCCTGGGATTGGGTGTCTCAGCCAAGAATGTCCCCAGAATTCCAAGTCATTTCAAGAAGCAGTTTTCTTATCCTGTGTTCAACAGCCCTCAATAACGTCAGTTTAAGATCTGGAAGGGAAAGGGGTCTTTGGAGTTAGTTCTTTCAGGACTTGAAGGGAGGGCAATGAGGCTCAAACCTTTCTTTGGTGTGTTTTATTTTTGTTTTGTGAAATATCACAAAATATAGAAAAGAATGACTATAACCAAAAGCCTAATAAACACTCAGTTTATCAGTCAAATGCCCATTTACCTTATTTTTTTTCCTTAAAGCTAACATTGGGATTCATTTACCTCTTTTAAACTTTTAAAGCCATAAATATACAACCGAACAACAAATAACACCAAGAAAGAAAATCAGAATACAGTTTACAAACTGTAAAGAAGTATTTGCATGCTTGTATCTACCCAGAACATGTCAATAGCCCTACATAACAATAAGAAAAAGAGGACCCATTCTGTTTATTCTGTGGCAACTGCAAATATCCTTCCCCTGGCTTCCTATCCCACTATCTCTCCCCTGTTCAGGGCAGGGGTTTTGATGAGAAACTACCCAATTCCTTTCTTCTTGCACTGCACTCCCTCCTGGTAGCAGCACCCAAACAAGACAAGACAAGTTGCTATGGTGATCTTAAATGCCTTTTCTCTTTAATCTTCTACCTCTTTTCTAACAGGGAAAAAGAATGATGGCTTAATGTCAACTGTCATTAAAAAATAAGAATTATTTTTAAAAATAAATTTAAAAATTTTTAAATGTTGGTTTGTTCCTTATATGACCATGTGAGATATTTATTGCAAGATTCTTTTTCATCTTTTCAACAGCATTTAAAGATAGTCATCCATATTTCCATTGTACCAGTGAAAAAAACCAAGCCTAGGAGGATGGGGATCCCTTCCAAATGTCACACAGGGAACAAATAGCATTGGATCCCTATATGGTAGGACTCCAAAGTTCAGACTCTTCTCCCTGAACAAGGACACTTCTCAGAACATCATGATTATATCTTGACTTTAAGAAGTGAGTCTGTCAGCATCCAAATTGTAGGGGTACCAGAGGGGAAGAGGAAGAGCAACAAATTGAAAACTTATTTAAACAGATATTAAAGGAAAACTTCCTCAATCTGGCAAGAAAAATAGACTTCCAGGAAGTCCAGGAAGCTCAGAGAGTCCCAAAGAGGTTGGACCCAAGGAGGAACACGCCAAGGCACATCATAATTACATTAGCCAAGATAGAAATGAAGGAGAGAATCCTAGAAGCAGCAAGAGACAAGGAGACAGTAACCTACAGAGGAGTTCCCATCAGACTGTCAGCTGATTTCTCAAAAGAGACCTTACAGGCAAGAAGGGGCTGGCAAGAAGTATTCCAAGTCCTGAAAGGCAAGGACCTACATCCCAGATAA